>VOMN01056661.1:0-42885 GCA_014899125.1 Orchestia grillus
TTATCGTTTTAGAAATCTTATCGTTATCGATTAGGAGAAATTCAGAGTTATCGATTATCGATTGGGAAAATGCGTAATCGATGCCCATCACTGTCTACTCTAGAGACACCGAGGTCTGTAACCTTCACTAACAATCACAAGATCAGTACACATAGAAAATGGAATACGGAACTCAAGGGAAAATAGATAAGCAAAGACTAGGATAGGTAAGTAGAATAGTAGAGAATTAGGCTTAGGGATACTCACGAGACCTATATACACACACTTCGCCAGCACGTGTAGTGACTGTGCGACTGCTAGAAATAAACTGGCTTCCAGCTGGTGTAGTCACACGGGGCGCAGCCGTTCCGGATGCTGCTAGATATATTTTCGAATCTTAAAACTACTAGGAATATTCTCAATATATTACATAAAGGAAATATGTAAGGTGTATATTTAATTCTTAATATAGATTTTAAGTCTGCTTTATTGTTCGCAGAACCACGTCACAGGAGATTCAAAATAAAGCCTGATACTGCAGGCCAAGTTCTCTAGACCTTCACACTATTGGCAGACGAGCCAATGTCAAGCACAGTGTAGTCAAGATAAGTAGAATAGATGTAAAAGTAGGCTTAGGGGTACTCACGATGCCTATATACAAACATACCACCAGCACGTGCTGTGTGCTGCATGGCTGTTAAAAATGTCCTAACCCACGGCTTCGCCTTGGCCTGTGGGGCGCGTAAGCCACGATGTTGCCAGAGAGATTTACAAATCTTAAGACCTCTAGAAATGTTCTCAATGTATTACAGACACTAAAAAATCTGGAACTAAACGTCGCGACAGCTTGCGTTTAAAAAAAATTAGCTGTGGTAAGTTGCGCGCGCTAGTTCAAGCGACGCTAATTACAGCTCTGTGTACTTTATATCTAAATTCAAGATGCAAAGTTTTTTTTGCGTAATCGTAGATTTGGTGTTTATTCCCTACTGAATAGTTTGATTATTTTCCATGCCTGATAAACGAATAACTACATATTACTCATGGCCAATACCTATTTGCTTCTAAAAATATGTAGTAATATAATGACTGATAAAAAAAACTGCAAGCATGCATGACTAGAAACTTCAGAAGGTCTGAAAAATAAAGTCAATAATTTTCAACCCTACTAGAGAAGAAAACCGTCAGGAAATACAGGAATTAAAAGTGCAACAATGTGATTTATGCCCCAAATGCGATGGCGTAGTAAGACCTATAATGGACACGTATCGTAACGTAACATATCGCTAAGTTTGCAAAGGGTGTGGGAAAATCTAATGATTACTTAACGATGTAACGTAGTTTATACTATATATGAACTGTGTTTGACAAATGCTAATTTACTAAGTTATGAATTAAGGTTTAATATTTTATAACGAACTAATGCATTGCTTTGATCTTGCGTTATTTTTAGATCCAGGTCATAATGGTAGTTAGTCATTATCTCACAGATAACAGAAAATTATTGCATTTCAATATCAAGAAAACATCAATGGTGCAATATTCATCAAGGCACTCGTTTGATTATAATTTTGTTATGATGCATTTATGATGATTTTAAGATATAGGTAATTGGCAACATGTTAATGATGCTAGGGTCGAAGATGAAGAATTTATCATGTATACAACAAATTGAACAAAATAATGTAGGGGGATATGTAGATTTTCTAATGTGGAAGTGTATTAATTCGCTTATCTTTATTGTAACATTTTGTGTGGAGTGAGCCAAAGTTTTGCTTTTCAAAGTCAATCTAAAATATAACTGGAAACGGGGATTTACCCAATCTGCAACTTGTAACAAATGGTTGAACTTGTTTGTATGAAGTTAGTTTACTAATAATTTTATGTTTCATAGCATATCCCTTGCATATATTGGCTGGATTGTACCATGAAGAATGCTAAATTTTAATTTAGTGACACTTTAGTGTTTTGAAGTTGGATACTGTATGCTTCCATCTATTCCTTTCCTCTTTTCATTCAGATTATTTGTTATGGCATTTAAAAATTCAAAGATACTGATTTTCCGTTATCTGAGGTTAGTAAAAATGCAAATTCCAACCCTTGGGTAAGACATTACAAAATGGTGGAATTGATGTATTTAGATCTGCAAGGTTCAATACAGAGAAAATGTTTTAAATTTTACATAAAGCATAAATGTTTTTGATAATTACTTTCAAATTGAATGCAGATTATTTTTTAATACTGCTGGTCTTCAGGTTACACAAATGAGTAAATCAGGCAGTCTTGTAATGTTAAACTTATGATTGGGAGTACAGTACCTCAGGATATAGGTAAATTTATAAATTTTTAATGGAAAGTTTGTGTCTTACTTTATCATACCAAATGTACTGCATTTTTGTGTATAACAAATTGGAGGATTTAAAAGGGTTTGTAGTTGGACTTTCAGGCTTAAATTCAATTATTAGTAGTTACTTCTATGGATTTGGACACTTGATTTTTAAATATTTTTGAGGATGAAGAATTAGAGAGTTAAAACCTTTTGATAATTTAATATCTGAATTAGGCTTAGGAAAAGGAATTTTTTGTTTTTTTATCTTTAACATTTTTAACATTTTAACATTTTTAATTAAAAAATATATATATACTAAGTAAATATTGAAAGACTACCGTGGTCTCTTGCTACTATAATATGATTCCATCTTTCACAGATTGAGGAAACAGTGGGTTTTTATGACAAATGTATGCATTTTACGTTGTTGATTTTCTAGATGTATGTTATAAGAATCCACCCTTCAGGATGAGGCATAGGGTTAAGTTTGTCTATTTGAACATTTTGGAGGCTAGCATCCTCTAGAAGACATGTGTTAAATTACCTCAGCTTTATCTAAGCCTGTGGAACATCTTTGTTGTGTGCCCACTTTGTTTTTTCCATTTTCATACCTTCTTTACTGATGATTCGTTTTCTTTTCTTCCTTGTCGGTCTTAACTTGCTGTTTTTAGGTACAGGGATCATGTGTGGAAACGCACCTTGTGCATAAATTCCCCATTCTCCTACATCTATACTAGGTGGTCCCTTCTCAATCACTGCAAGACAGTCCAATTTACTGAAGCTCTGCTATTCTTTGTGCCATGGCTACTACTTATGGGAATCCATATGCGTAAATATAAAAGTTCTGGTATTTTCATTATTTTAGTAATAGAAGAAACATTGCCCAGATTAAGCAAAGTTATTCAGTAAAAATATAGGAAAAATAGTGAAAAATCATAAATTTAACTGCATGATTTACAATATTGCACTATTCTAAATACAATACTGGTGCAGTACCTGTTTGCTGTATGAACACATCTTGGAAAACACAGAGGGTTATATTGGTGAGGTTCTACACAGAATACAATTGACTGATAGGTAAAAGACAGTTAATAATTTGAATGCAGCATTGTACATTGTATTCTAACTTCTGATTTGCCTTTCGATCGAAGCTTGTTTATCCCAGCATCTTTCCTTGTTTTGCCTGCCACTCTTCTGCAGTTTTACACATGCACTAATAAAGTAAAGGATGCATAATTAACAGTGCAGTACTAAGGAACAGTATGAAGATAAAAATAAAAACCAATTGGTAAAATGTAGTATTGCTTTTTTTGCAGATTTTTACCTGTCACTTGTGTTACTGGAATGTAACATCTGCACTACACATGGGATTACTGTATTTGAACCCTTCGGGGACTGGCTATAAAATTGAGGCATGATCGTATCACTATAATGAGCATACAAGAGAAAATACAGTTCTATTTTCACTATTTTACTTGATTGTTATGGTAGTTCAATATGAAATCATTAAAATGTAGTTCATTATAATGTTCTAGAATAAGAATTATGTTCTTAAGTTTAAGAGTAAACTTTAGCTTATGAAGAAGGAGCCATACCATCATCAGGGTAGTTTGGGGACTCTTGGGTGATTCAAGTCAAGTGGCCCACAGTGCACAATATAGACTTGAGTGTCTAAAGTATGTAGAATGTCTCAAATCTAAACCTGAAGCAACAAAGCTCAACATTTTTATCCTACATTAGGTGTACTAAATATTTAAATTATTCATTCCTGCACGACTATAAATAAATGTATTTGCCAAGTTTTCCAAGTTGGTCCTGCTAAGGTCTAGGGGAAAAATTTAAAGCAAAAGATCATAGATTTTTCATATTTTATGTAGCTAAATATTGGCTGTAGAACCTTACCATCAAAAATTCTCAACATAAAAAAAAGGGCTATTTCTGAAGTCAGGGCAATTCTAGACAACTTGTCAGGAAACCATTTGACATCTCATGGAATATGTTTAAAATTAATTGTATCAATTATATAGTAGATTTCTCCATAAACATCAAAAATATTTGTTCCTGCTCCAGTATACCAACGCAAGCTTCACTTTGTGCTTAGGAGTGAACAGCATCAAATAAATTTTGGCACCACAAGGTAGTTTAACAAGCTGAATAATAGGACACCTTTTATGCTCATACCCAAGCGCATGAATTTTTTCTGTGTTTTAATCAGTCCTAGACGTGGAAGGCTGGGCCAAAAGTTAAATGGTTTAGATCAAGATATTGCTGTGTTTGAATCAAGATGTGGGTGCATTTGAATGGAGATGTGGGCGCTTTTGAATTGAAATGTAGATGTGCATAAATCGAGATGTGGCTCTGTTTGAATCGTGATTACAACTCCTACTCCTTTAAAACATATGGACAATATATCAACCTGATTTGACATATTTCTTAAGAGCTAAAAACGAAATTTTGATGCTGCACTTTGTTCTCTGTCCATCAATTTTCTATATTTCTATGATCACCTTCCTATGATCATACTCCACAACATACTGGTAAGGGTGATAGCCTAGCAGTTGGGGTTTGGATCCTGGCTCAGGCCATCAAGTGCTTTCCTTGGAAAAGGAAGCCTAAACCACACATTCCTTACATCCCTCACCATAATAGTAGTTGTAAGGCATTGAAAACCCAATGGTGAAACGTGTTGGAATAAAGGTGTCCCAAGTTGCCCGAGCGTCAAAGCAATGATTGATTCTATTATTTATCTTTGGAATACTATGGCTACAAGCTAGAATTATTTTACATACTGCTTCATAGCCCTAAAAGAGACCTAAAAATTATTTAAATTATGTCGTAAAAATCATATAAGTAAAAATTTTTAGAGTAAAGTTGAGGATGCATCTCAAAGAGACCCCCACCCATGATGATACAATGAGCATTAAGTTGAAAATGCTTTAGAGAAAGCAATATCTGGCAAGCTTTGAAGGTTGTTATTGCTTTGAGAGATAAGTTATGGCCGACAAACAATTTTTGTATGTTTTGTGATGCATTTGTGAAAAATTTTTACTCTGATTAGAGTAAAAAATATTTATTTTCGTATTTCTGTTATTTTAGGTATTTTAACGCATCATTTTATTTCAGAAACATATCTTTCATGAACATGGAGTGGTTTGCTGGTAGCATTCCTGAAGCTATAACTTTGTCTAAATCTCAAAATTCTGTTTTTGTAGTTTTCATCACTGGTAAGTTTAGTTTTAATTCTGAGGTTATGGGGTCATCATTGTTTTTTTGGGTTGAATCGCTTTTAATCTTTTTGTGTCTCAGACCTCATGTTGATGTTAGCCCTCAGAACTGTCACTAACTTTGAAATCCTTATAATAGTCTCCTGAGAAACCTGTAGGAAGGGCTAAAATTACCACTGGGTCTGAATACTTATTGCCATAGGTATAATAGATTCCTTAAGTTATAGTGTCCACTAGTGACCAATTTTAAATGAATAATATATCAAGTTCTTTATCTATGTAGTACTAAAACTCTGATCAACTAGCCAGCTTATTTGTAAATATGCAGATTACTTAAGAATTACTGATGAAAAATTTGAAATTCATCAGTAATTAAAAAATTTTTTTTCAACATATCTCAGTCCCTGTTTATTGAGACTAATGTGAATGAATTATTTNAAGAAGAATCAATGAAGGCTCAAGTGAGACTTCAAAATAGTGACCCATCAGGTGGTCTAGTCAATAGTGGTCTAGTTTAACATAGATTGAGTAGAAATATTTCATGGAATTATTCGTTTATCATATGTCAGTCCCTTACAATGTTAAGGTAGTGATTAGGTTTAGAGATAAGAACCTGATATGTACATCTACAGTATTAGATAGCATGTGATGTTAAGCATACCTGGTTGTGATTTGATGGCATCAGTAGAATTAGAAGTGGCTATGTATGATAAGACTATACCTTCTGTAATTGTAATTTTATTTTACTAATCAGTTAATTCTTAGATTCATATATTGTTCACAATTATGGCTGTACATTGTCTTGATCAATTCTATTATTTCATTGAGAGAGAACAAGTACTGATATCAGTTGACTCTCATCAATGGACTGAAAGCCATGAGAAGTGGTGTGTTGATGCTGATTGGTCATTAAAGCAGGAGTATTTTCCAAGAGGGTAGATAGAAACCTTACTGCTATGGCTTTTAAGATGTGTTCTACGATATTATGTGTAAAGAGCATTATAATGAAAATAGATAACAAGTTTGTAAGTAATATACATATGAGAAGCATCATAGGAAACAATGTATACAGCTAATAGATTCGCAAGAAAATATGTAAAAGTGAAAAATGTTTCTGCAAGGGTACTTTATCTACCTTGTGTAGTGGAATGACAAGTGTAATGCTACCTGTTAGTAGTTAGTACAGGATATTATGAAAAAATGTTGAGGATTATGAATGGACATTAATCCTGAACTATTGAAGGTAGATAGCTGAAATAAATATAACAAAAGAAAAACAATAAATTTTGCATAATTTAAGAACTGAAAATGTCAACCCTCACTTTGAGAACATTCATTAATGAATAAAGTGAAATGATCAGTTATGAAATTGATGTAGTTGCATCTACAGAAGCTGTAAGTTTTTGAAAAGTTACGTAGTCTTCACTAGATTAAGAAAGAAGATGTCGCTTGGAAAGTGCTATTTTTAACAGGGCACCAAAGATAATTATCTGAAGGACTTAAATCTGGGGAAAATTTGGGCAGTACAACTGTAATTTGTTGTGTAACTATTTCTATATCCAGTCATTATTTCCTTAGAGGTGTTGAATCTCATTCCATCTTGTTGAAATCATCCATGTAAATTAATATCAATATTATATTGAAGAGAAAGGAGTAAACAAGTTTTGATAAATGAATACTTTGTACAACTGCAAAATTTTCAAATCAGATGATTTTATTTAAACTTTTATTGATAATAGTTAGTAGGTTGAAGCCATTTAAAATCTTGAATGGATTTCTCCAAATACCCTCCATAATTCAGACCCAGAATTGCTATAATTCTGAGTCAAAGAAGCTGGAATGTTCTATCTACTAAAGCATTGCTGGAGGATACTGGAGCAGTATTAGTACTAGTAGTACATACTTACATTGACCTCCAGTGAAAGTGGTTACATTAGTACACAGCAATCTTGTTCCTTAGCTAGGTTACAGGTGTTGGGAATTTGTATTCTGAATTATGTATCTAGCTTCAATTACTTTTTGTGCTTGCATTGTTCATGAACACAAGTTTCTATAGTTAGCAAGTCTTCATAATAATTTTGAATTTCATGGCTGTCAGTAGTATCAATATGTAGGTGATGAGGTGGTCAAGATGCTGTCTCTTGCAGGTTTCCAGATTTTGTCTGTTGCTTCTGCAGTGAGCTATGTTGATGTGAGCACCAACTGTACTGGTATTGCTACTACCTGATATGATGCATCTACTGGATAGAATATTTAGATTTTCATCTTAACTGCTTCAGAAAATTTTTATTTTCATTTATTTAGCCTTAAAATGTAAACATCATGAGTGCCAGCGTGCATTTACAACAGTTTGGCCAAAAGAATATGATTGGTGGAACCCTTGGTACATACATTGCCATGAAAACATGTGTAAACTTTTTAGAACTACTTGGCGCATGTACTGCTGAAATAAATGGTCAACTCTTTATTTGCAACTGCAATGGAAGAAATTTATTGACTGGAGGGAAGTGCTATTACATTTTTTCAAATAGGCTACATACCTGAATGATTTAGATTAAATGCAATTTCCAAATACTAATTTAGATGCTTAAAGTTAACATTTGTTAGAAGTTCAAATTACTAGAAGTGAAGATCTTGTTAGGGGAGATCAAGCTAGGCTTCACTGCTCCCTCAAGCTCTGATTCACTATTCTAAAGTCTGAGTAAGGCCAGTATAGTACTATCATAAAACATGAATAGACAGCAAACAAAACTGACGTATGCAAAATATACTGGAGACAAAAAAGTGAACATAATTGTCGCGCCCCCAGGCGTGTCAAGTTCGCGAAGGTGAAGGGAAGAATTCGGAGGCTTCTTAAATATATTCTTGAAATCCTAATCTTCTGTCACCTGACCTTCAACTTACTCTTGAACACGTCAATCTGCGAACAAACGAGTAATCTTAGCAAACGTCATAACACACGAATGCAACAAGAATAGACCTAGACCAAAAGGAAATTTATAACTCGCATGCAGCGCTAAAAGGCATGATGACTTTCGCAAAAAAGGACGAATGAAATTGAAATGTCCAAAACTCGCGTCCATAAAAAATTTGATACACAAATGAAACACGTACATAAGAAACATCGATCAGAGACACGAAATAAAACGCGTAAATAATGAACGTTCACGAGAGACACAAATCAAACGCATACGATTCGGGTGCGCAAGCAGTGATATGACCGGTAATTGACGCGTTTCTAAGAAACAAACGCGAACGAAATGGAAATATCTAACACACGTACATAAAAAACGTTCACTAGAGACACAAGTCGACGCATACAATTTGGCTGTGCAAGCTGTGCTATGGCTGGGAATTCTCACATTTCTAAGAAATAGACGGGAACGAAATGGGTACATCTAACCCACACGTACACAAAAAAAATGTTCGCGAATACGTTCAGTCAAGAATATTGTGCGCGTGTCTGCCGCCCACGCCACTTCAGAGAGCGTGAACGTGCAAAGCAGCTGGTCTGCAAAAGACAACAGTAGGTACGCGTGCGTAGCCAATTTTGTCTTCTAGCTATTAATGAGCAAGATAATCCCTCTCCCATCTCATATGTTAAATTACTCACTCGTGGTTTTAAGACAGCACTAGCACTTAAAAGCTTGTTCACACCAAGAGCAGTTCGCTCATCCGAGTCACGAGGGTAACTAGCTGTCTGAACGCGGGTTCCCAGCCTCTCACGTAGCCTCAGTTGGCTGGCGATCGGCAGGCAAGGCTGCACTGCTCGCTGCCATGGTGACGGCCAGCACAATAATAAACCAAATTAAATGAACGAAGATTGAACTAGTTAAGATTGAACTCTAACATTTTAGTAATAAAACTTGAATAGAGAATAAAAAAATTGAATGGACTTAGATTAAACTGGGCCTTCACCAAATAAAAGCGAATAAATAAAGGTAAACTAAATCCAAATCTTTAGCTGAATAAGCAAAAGAATAAATCTTGAACTGAATATAATATTGAGCTTATGATACAAAGTGAAATACCTCCACAAGTAAGATCACATTAGGCTTGCACAAGGAAGTAACAGAAGTGAGTTACTCGATTCCAAGAAAATGAGATCCAAGCCCATAGTAGGTATGACATATAAAGTGGCAATGAAGAAGATGGCCTACCAGTATTCAGGGAGAGGTCTAACCAGGGCCTGAAGTTTGTTCGATGGTTTACCTCTTGTAGCGGCTTACTCTGAAGCAGCCCGGCTCTCTCCGTGGTCTGGGCAACAACTCACTAGGCCCACGAGTTGTCAGTTCCACTAATTGTCGCTATGAAGATAAAATGAACGAAACAGACGATGACAATAGTTGGTCTAGTAAACATAACAAATACAGAAATTTGTATCAAAATGTACTCTTCTATATTAATCAATAATGTAATGGACAAAAATTCTGTGAACATGAATCTAAACCAGGACAGGGGATGCATTCTCTCAATAAAGAATCTCAGTAAATAGGAATGTCAATTGCTTACTGATGCTTTGTCTCTAACTACTTATAGCTGTGTAAAACATGCATAGCTAACTATTAACTGAAGGACAATAGAATAATCAAGTTCAGGTTAAGATAAACCAGTTATTATGGTAGCATGAGAAATTAAAAAAAATTTCATTCCCCTAATGATCAGAATTTGAATAGGTAATTCATACCACAGTTATCGCGGTTAATAGGGACCAGAACAGGCCGTGATAATTGAAAAGCTGCAAAGTAGTGTCACCCTCTCACATTTAACATGCATACATTTTTTTGTGTATGTATGCTATCAATAAGTGTATATGAAACCATTTAAATGCATACGTTATTAGAACATTACATAAGTCTTCTTCTTGTGTTCACTAGAGGATTTAGAAGGTGGAGGACGTTTTGAAGCTATTTTCATGGGCGTCACAAACACTATTTTGAACAAAAAGATGCAAGAGAACAAGAAAAATTAGCACACCTCGAGACTTAGCGTCACTCAAACATTGGTTTGAATGAGCACGGTCGTCTTCGACGGGTTTGAGAGCGAAGGTGGAAGAAACATCCAGGGCAATCAGCTTGCAAGATTCCCGAGTCAGGGGGGATATCAAATGGCGGAATACTAGCCAGCCAATCAAAGACATGGATTTAGAATTCTGTGGGCACTCCCTGTCTTCTATCAACGTCTGTTCACCTTTCGTGCTATAATTCCTCAGTTATAAAAGTTTGATGAATATTTTTGAACAATCCGCGATATACCGAGACCGCGATAAATGGAACGTGAAGTAGCAAAGGATTACTCTATGATGACGAGACGACGATCGTCAGGCTCTTCGTTGGAAGTGCCTTACCTCCTGTTGCGCTGTCTTGGGCTTAAATACGTAGACACACGAAGCATTGATAATCACGGAATAATAAACTATTAATCAACCATCGACATGCATGTCAGCACCATAGCACGAGCAGAGGGCTTTGGCACTTCCGTCAACATGTTATGAAATATTATCAAAGACGAAATCCTACAATACACTTATCAAGGTCATCTCATGACACTATCAACATGCTGAGAGGTTTTACAAGGTCCATCAAACCATTTTTCCTGAGCTGGTATGTGGCATCACACTCTGCCTCCTTCCCTCCACCTAGGAACGTATGACCTCGCTACATGATCACTTATTTCAGGTTGGTTGGCTATTTCCTTAGCTTGCTTACCAGGAAGCTTAAGAGCAATAATCCAGGCAATAGTTTGATGATAATTGCGTTGCTTTTCCCAGAGTAAGGCCACACACACTTCAAAATTACAAAAAGAACTAGTCACAAAGCAGCATTGGGCAGTAGGATAGAACAGCACAACCCTCTTGCAACTGATGCCAAAATAACACTGAGCTAGTGCTCGGCTGGGGAAATTAGCAACTGGGGGATTAGTGACATCGTGCAGCTGGTACAAAGTTTTGAGAAAATGAAATCACCCTCATCCATACCATTCTTTGTTAGAAATTAGTTTAGTCTACCTCCTTTCACCTGGAGTGAACTTTTATGAAACACTGTAGGTACTTGACTTTTTCACTGTTGCCTGAGAAGTTCCGCTGTAAACTTATTGGAACCACATC
The DNA here is from genome assembly GCA_014899125.1 of Orchestia grillus. Lineage (NCBI taxonomy): Eukaryota > Metazoa > Arthropoda > Malacostraca > Amphipoda > Talitridae > Orchestia > Orchestia grillus. The sequence goes on from VOMN01056661.1 coordinate 11,636, forward strand.
AGGATTTTAACTGATTTCTTAGTCTTAGTGTACATGTTCAACTTTGTCAGTGTTTCTCTGATGAATGAAGGTGTATTGTTGTACCTCCCTTTGATGAAGGGCCCTTTATAGTTATCTTTTTCATTGATTGATATCTAAATTTGCTTCTTGCATGAGGTCCATTTATTATATTGTTTCCTTCCTCCTATTCATATTTTTATGAAATGTGGGTAGCTGTAATTTGGTAATTTTTGTTTTTGTATAAATTTTTGTATTGAAATTGTTACTTAATATCTTGAGGTTAATAACAATACATGCACAGCTGCATATAAAGTGAAATTATTTTTTCCTAACATTACGTTCTGCAAGGACGTAAATGTTCCAAATACTTGATTAACTTGGATATAATGTGAATTGTGAGAAGCAGAAATACCCAGTAAATGGAGTGCTATTGGTTATGCTATTGACCAGTATTTACAATGCAACCAATCCGGGGCCACTGTTAAATTTTCTTACCACTGATTGGCTGTGCCTTCAAAGTTTTGTCTCATTTAGATGGGCACATCTCACAGTGCATTTTTTAATGGCCACTGTTTCACATGCCTAGGTCTTGCCAGCATTTGGATATTTTGGCTCTTCAATCCAAAAAATGTTCTCATATAGCCAGGTGTAATTCTTGTGCTGTGATATGGTTCACTGTTGGTTTATTTTTTGATTGGCAAATTTCAATCCGACTTAAAGCCCTTGTTCAGCATCAAGTCATCACAGCTCTCTTATTTCTGCAAAACCTATGATTAACTCTGTGCTGTATAGTGGTAAATATTAAAGTAATTTGCTGGAAGTTTTTATAGTTTGTAGAAATATTATATTCAAGTCTATGTAGCTTGTAATGATAGTAATGTATCATGCTTTTCAGATGGTAGCGAAGCATCAGCTGCAACAGAATCCTCTCTGAGCCATGCTGGCAGTGGGCTCTGGCAGTCTAGTGTTGCTATCAAGCTGGCAAGCAACTCTGAAGAGGCACAGCAGTTCAACCAGATCTGTATCCTTTGCACTGTGGATTACTCAGATTCTAATCTGTTGGCTTGGCCACAAAAATTTTAATTTTTATTGCTGTTTTGTTATAAGGGGACTACCATTTTGAAAAAACATTTTTTGTCAAATAGATCGGTTCCAAATTTGGTGCACTTGTGTAACCAAATGAAATTAACACATTTTGTTCCTAGTGAATTTTTAAACTAAATGAAATGAGGTTATAAAAATGTTTTTCTTCAGTTTTAAACCTCTTCTATTCACAGAATTTTTTGTATTAAAATGTAAGGAGGTCTTATTTTATGCATTGCAATGCAGGAAACAAATCGTGTAGGATTTTAGAAAAATGGGTAAAAAATTCTCAAAAATTGCCAGAAAATTGGAATTTTTTTCCAGTATTTGCGTATAACTTCAAACTATCCAGTAAATGAGAAGAATGTTGAACATTTTGTTCACATTCAAGTTCTGCATCGCGTGAGGTTGGGCAAAATCTGTATGAGCTTTAGGGGCCCTAAGTCCAAAAAGTTCATTTCACAGGAAAGCTGAAGAAAGAAAAGGAAATGATTTTTTAGCTTCATTTGACTAAGAATTGTCCCTCAAAAGTCGAATATCAAATGCAATCATACTTACCAACTAGATGTCAGCTTCAGCGCACCTGGGAAAATGCGACTGGGGGGGTATTTGGTATTGGGAGGGTGGAATTTAGGTTGTATTAGGGAAATGCATATCACTTGGGTATCTTTAGTAAGATTTTCCAATAGAATAAGGCAGTCTTTTGTGATACACCCGTCAGGATGTAAGGAATGCGAGGGGGATTCAAAAAGTTTGTGGAGGAAGTACATAGCTAAAAACGATATTAAAATATTTTAATGTCAGTGCACCAGAATTTTCTGGTACCAACGTGTTCTCACATGAACCCTTAATGAATGTTACAACGCGGCGCCGCCATTTGCAAGGCAGTAACCGCTCAAGAACATAACATGGCCTCTGCCAAAATCGAAGTATGGACAAACATCAAATTCACGGTGAAGCTCGGGTGCAAGAACAGCCAAATCATTGATGCTCTGCAACAAGTTGATGGTGACAATCCCCCTAAGAAATCAGCAACCAACAAATCGATTGGTCGTTTCAGAAGTGAGAGAAATGAGGCAGAAGATGATCCCCTCAGGGGGAGGCCATCCACATCATTGTTCGTGGAAAACATTAATGCTGTACGCGACCTCATCAGAAAAGGATAGGCGAATAACCACTGAATTAGTAGCAGACACACGGAATATCTCCTTGGGTTTTCCACACACAATTCTTGTGGACAATTTGGGGCTCAGCAAGTTTTTCGCTGGTTGGGTTCCTTCGCTGTTGCGCCCAGAGCGGCAAGAAACAAGAGTAGATCTTTCCATGGAAATTTTGGACAAGTGTGATGAGAACCCTGAAGTGTTTCTGCAGAAAATGGTGCTATCAGAGCGTTCAAGAGGAAAGGTTATGGCCATTCTCTTCTGGGATGCAGAGGAGATCTTGCTAATTGACTTCCTCAAGGATAAGAAAACAATTCCAGCTGCTTATTATGAAGGCATTTTGAGAAAATATTCCTTGAAAATCGCAGAAAAACGCCCGAGAGAGCTGCGTCGGTGCGTCCTCTTCCACAACGACAACGCATCCGCGCACGGCGCTAGGCAGATAAGAGCTGTGCTACGCGAATTTCAATGGGAAATCATTTGACATCCGCCTTAAGCCCCGACGTAGTCCCATTCGAATTCTCAATTCGCTAACTTGAAAGTCATTGGAAGGTACTCAGTTTCCATCAGTTGGTGATTCAAAAAGAGCTGCTTTGACGTGGTTCAAATCGTATGACCCTCAATTTTACTCAGATGGAGTCGAAGTCTGGTATCACCGTTTGCGGAAGTGTATTGACCTAGATGGAACGTATGTTGAAAAATAAACATAACTTTTTCTCTAATTGTCCTTTTTCCATGAACTGTTTGAAGCCCTTTCATAAGCATAGTAGAAAAACTTTTGAATGAGAAGGTTATGACACTTAAATCAAAGTTGTTTCAGTATATTAGTATACAAAAAACGACACAATACGCCGAAAAAATTGAACACGAACTTCTCCTACGTCTGCCAATGGCTGACTGAGCTTTTTTTGTGTAGTTGTGAATGAATACAAATGAGCAGACAGCCAGATTAAGAGCAATGAGATGCTTATGTCGTTACGTGATGTGGATACTGTGCCTTTCCGTCTACACCCCCAGCCTACTCCCCTCCTCCTATTGACTGCATCTGCACCAAATTATAACTCTTGATTCAGTACACATGTATGAGCTTTGAACACTCAAAACATGCATTTCGAATATTTTCACCCAAAATTTTGTTTCGGTCCCCTTGATGCACAAAATTTACGACTCAAGCATTACCTACTTGTGTACTTGTTACACCTCAATATTTTTGAGAAGATAAATTGTATTTGGCTTAGATACCGAACCCAAGAAGTTGTATTTGGAGTGTTCTTAACACATTATTGTATACAGTTTTTGAATCGTTTTCTACTTCATGGTTATATCAATCGGTTAGGCCAAACGTTGTACGAGCTTCAAATACTAACTATTCCCTACACCAATAAAGCTATTACAAGCATTAGCATTTATTTCACTGTCGAATTTGATGGGTAGTTGAAATTGATTCAGGAAGTAGCTAGAGTGCGTATCGAAAATTTCTTCATTCATATTATTGAACATGAGGTTTTCAACCTATTCTGTCTAGAGATCTGCGCACTGTACTGACCTATCCGTTTAGGTACCGTTTGTGTGGGTCCGCAATAAACTTAAAAGCAGCAAGATGACAGATTTTCCCATTGGAAACTTTTTTCCGGAGTCAATTGGCTTATGTAGATTAGTCAAATGTAGGTATGCAAATTCCTGATTTCTAGTCGTGCTCCTGTAGGTGTGGTTACACTGTTAGAACACGCTTGCATCCAATTGTTGTCTCGCGCTCAATTTTTCACATGCCGTGGAGCTCTTCTGTGCCAAGAAATTGAGGTTAGAATGTATGTGCGGTAGGCCTGCAAACACAATGAGAAAATTTAAAGAGATCATGTTTAGATAGATGTTACCTGTATAAAAACGAAGTGTTAATTAAAAATTTGAAGTTCATTGTGTACCTATAATTATGTATTCTATCATTCTTCTCATTCATGATAAACAACTGAACATGTTTGTGAGTATGTATTTTGTTGTGGGCCTGAGAACTGGTGCTGAATTAAGGTCTGTAATAAATACTGCATCCATTTCGAGAATTTCTTGGCTTAAATGTTCGAGTGATAACTCGTGATCTCTGAGGGTGAGTGTTAACTTGACTTTTTAAATTTTTATTACTAGATTAACGATCACCAGCCACGCTAACCTATGAAATTAGTTTTGTAATGCCAGGCGTACAGAAAACCAGCTACAAAAAAATTGAGTATTTATTGTTGATTTCAAATTTCCTCATAAGAATTTGGTTATCACTTTCATTGGAAGCAGCGCATCAGTACTTTAATTTCTTACAGTCGTTCTTTATACAATTAAAACTAGTCATATGTCATCCATTTTGAAAAACAGTTTGAAGAAATTCGTCGTTTTTTGTTCCATATTTTGAAATGTCTGTGCATTGATAAGATGAATATAGATATATAATCACTGCATTCATCTGTAAAACCACGCCCGTTCCCATTCTGTCTATGACCGAGTATGATGAGCTTAGATGATATTGAAGTGTTCTCTTGAATAGTAGTAGAACTATTCCTTGAAATCTCTTAAAATCTTACTGAAATTAGTAGAAATTATTGTGTGAAATTGGTTTACTTTTTCATTTCATTGATCATTACGATTCTGCATTTTTTCTTAACTCCTAACACATTCAGACCCAATCCTTGTTCTGCCATCCTTGTACTTCATTAATCCCAGCAATGGAGTGCCCGTTGAAATTCTCGCTGGTGCTGTCACTGATGAAAATTTGGCCGCAAAAATCCCAACCATCTTGAAGGACTGCACTTCACAGAATAATGTGAGCATACCTATGTTGCATTGTTCAATTTTACTCGACCTGCATAGAATGGTATACCATGGTAGGGATCGTCATGACTGACGGCTGGGGTCCTTCCCTGGAATAGCCTTGGAAAAACAAGCATTCATAATCCTGTGTAGAAAACCAACCTATACAACAAACCTCTGTTTTTTAACCAAAACAGATTAAAGGGTTGTACCAGGCTGTGAAATCAGCCTCACATTCTGTAGTAGAGCTAGTTTATTACAGATCTATTTGTAGCTTAGTAAAATTGAAACATTCTGGAATATGATGAATTTATAGATGTTCTAGGAATTAGAAATTGATATCTTTAGCTAAGGCAAGTACATGTTCATGTTTCTTTATGTGCCAAATTATGATGCACATAAGAGCATAGGTATTGCTTGAAGATCATATGATAAAGTTTTGTGTGCTAGCAGCTTCGTGCTTATGTTACCTTCATGTTAATAGTCCAAGGCTAATAAAAAGTAACTCATTTGAGAATTTGAACATGCTTCATGAAATATTTTAAAATTCTTTGAATGAAAATATTAAATACTTTTTCTGGTTGCTAATAAGTAAATAAAATAAGTACTAGAATTCATTTAAGACGATCTGCCGTTCAATGATGGGTACTCAAATTGATCAAAAACCATGTCTTTCAATGCTAGACTTTATTATACTGCTCTGAGAGTATTGTGTTCAACTTATTGCATGAAATAATTCATTCCTTTTGTGTTGACTTGACAGAAAGATTTGTAAATTGGCTTTACACGCAGGACTTCTATGGTAAGGTTCTATCTACTTTTTTTCTGAAAGAATTAAGATCCGAATTTAGATCCTGATTATCTAGGGATATATGTCTCTCATATAGCCAGGTGTAATTTATTTACCATTAAATGGCCTTTAGTGTTTACTGTTAAGATTATATACTGAATTATTACTTAAACTTAATTGGATGAATTAATTTGTTCAGAGCATCAAGAGATGTACACTGTGGGATATTTTTTGGTGCATCTGGTAAATGCAATATTTTTGAAGAGGATTGACAGAAATTGAAGAGGGCAATGAAAAAGATGTTTCAAAATTCCTGAAGGAAAAGTCCTACTGAAACGAGCATTCCTCTACTTATGACCAAATAGTTGCACTACATTGTACAGAAATACGCTACCGCGCCAAAAAGTTTGTCACACCCTGCAAATAATATTTTACAGGTTTAACACGTTCCCTGCGTCAGGCTGCTCCATTGTTAGGTAATTCCAGGGTTAGGTTAGGTTTGAATTAGGCGACACGTCGTGTTTTGAAGTTAGACATGCTTCTTCCTTGCTCTTTTTACGCTCTACTGGTAATAACGCGTTTAGTCATTTTAATTATTCAAATATGATAGTTTTCATGAAACACTACAATATGAGTGAAGACTTAAAAGCAAGCCATTACGCAACAATAGAATGGATTGCTTCATTGGTACACCGGTGAACGTGTTCATGACAAATTTAAAGTAGAAAACATGGTAACTATAGTTGCATTCATTGTCAATGGTAGTCAGTACTGCACCTGCTCACTTTGCAAAAATAAGTATGAACAATCCTGTGCAGGAAAGCATCCTACAAAACAAATCCCTGTCTTTGACCAAAGACAAGTTACAAGGTTGTACGAGGCTATGAAATCGACCAGAGAAAGTTTCAAATGATGGCTATAGGCCTTGGGGTTGTGCAAAGAACAATTGTTGAGGGAAGAAAAGATGGAGTGTTGTCATTCAGTTGTTATGCATTGTGGCATGGCTAAAATTCTGAATACTCGCGACAGGCGTTCTATGATAATTCTAAGTTGATGCTGGTATAGGTTTTGGACGAGTCTGGCTGATGTGAATATTTTATTATAAAAGGATTGGTAGCGTAATTTTTTTTGAACTTGCTATTTAGCAAGGAGGTACGAACGGTCACTTTAAAACGAGGTTTAGCAGGGGAATCCTAATATTGGTTGTTGGATATTTAACTGCGCGTGATTAATTTATTGATTTTCGGGTCTCGTCAGTGAGGAACTCTAATTAGATGAGGCTTTTCAATATCTTGCACTGCTCTTACGTACCCAAGGCTATAAGTCGACGGGAAGTTTCTATATTGTACTTTAGAATTAAGCTGCCTAATATTACAATATTTAAGATATGTCGGTCCGCACCACAAAGTCGGAACATCACATAAGTAACAGGGCTAAGAGGTCTAAACTGAAAATCTGTTTACTCGCGGTGTTCTAGGAATCACATCGAGACAGCTAAATTTCTAAAACGCGTGAAATACTAACGAGATGCAATTTTGTTACGGTATGAGAACATAATTAACATTTCGGCTCCTAGCTACTCTTGGGTACGTCTAATTAGTCAGAAATAAAAGACCACACATTAGCCATAAGTACTCAACTTATATGCTGATGCGCAGACCTCGATGGGCTCACCACACTGAATAAATATGCAATATATATTCACGCCGGACTCCAGCGATTGTCTGAAAGTTGGCGAATGCGTGGCACGGATCTATGTGGCTCAGGGCTGGTGCGACTGACTGCAGGAATGCTCTTTTGCTAGCGTTGTACAATACATAGCTACTGATATATCTCTTGGCATTCTCAATAAAATGTTGAATGTCGACAAAGCGTTCTTATAACTGGCGCCTTCGCTGGTGAAGAGTATTTTCGAAGAAGTTGTAAGACGACAAGACGGCCTTCCTTTACTGTCTGCTCTGTCCGATGTTAGTGAGGACTTCTTCAAAGATGAATGTTGAACGTTTATGAAGCGGTCTCGTTATATTAAACGCCTCCCACGCCGGAAGGTGGGGTCTTGCGATCTGGTGAAGGTAGAAGTGTTCCCTACTACATCTTGATGATGGTTGCTGACTCACAGTTGAAGTAGGAGATGAAGGTGACGAGAGTGACGAGAGACTGTGCACTGTCTTGCACGATAGATCCTGCGATAATAATTCGCTCGGCCGTCGGTCAGCCCTAATCTAGTCCGCACTATGGGTTGGTCTCGAACGCATTTTGTCTGCGTTTCGAGGGGAGTGTGGGAGTGCTTATCACTGCCGTCCTAGTAATTCCGCATTTTAAGTATACAATAGACGCAGTTATTTAACTGACTGCATTATAAAATATTTCCTGATGATACAAATAATAAATTGACATGTACATAACTCCAGAGCACGCACAGATAGATTTTGAGAATGAATACTTTCGGTGGGGAAGGGAGGGTATGTCGTTGGAACTTCGATCGGACGCATGTGTTCTGTGTCGCGAGGGAAACAGTATGCCGCGTCGGCTAAACCGAGGACTATGGGATGTGTAGTTTCTAGAAGACTGCGTTGATGATGCTGTTGTTGTAGTCTGTCCAGAGGAATTTCGAATGTTGCGTCCAACGAAATAATTTACCCATTAGTTTACACATATAAATATATATTTTGTTATTGCTTGTACTTCCTCGTCCGGTCGCGATGGAGTCCATAACTTTCTCTGAAGCGATTGGTGAAAGCAAATCGGTGGGGAAAGTGTTCAGAAGCTGACTAGCATGTGCAATGAATGTCCTACGAAAATTTCTGCTCGCACTATATTCGAGAACTGAAGGAAATAGGTTTAAGGAGTTGCATTGTTACCAGGAAACCATTGTTCAGTGAAGTTAATCAAGCAAAACGGCTCTAATTTGCAGAAACAACAATGACTAGACTGTATAGCAATGGAAGCACGTCCTATGGTCAAATGAATCGAGGTTCACCTTGTTCCAGAAAAGTGGCCGAGTTAGAGTGCGAAAGAAGCCCATGATGCTTCAGATCCTTTATGCATCGTTAAAACAGTACAAGCTTTTGGAGGCAGTATAATGATCTGGGGATGCTTTACATGGTTGAGATTAGGTTCGGCAGCCTTGTGCAGTAACAACATGAAATCTCAGAAGCGTTTCATCATCCTAGGTGACCAAGTGCACCATTTGAGGGATTTTTATTTTCCTGGTGGTTCTAGTATTTTAAAGACGGCAATGCTTACAACCACCTGTCTCATGTTATGCAAGGTTGGTTCAGGGATCACGAGGGATCATTGTCTCATATGGAGGGACCTCCACATTCTCCTGAATTAAACCCTATAAAAAAATTGAACCAACTGGAGAAGGAGCTGTTTCCTCTTCCTTCTTCATTGGAAGATCTTTCTCAACGCTTACGCGTAATTCGGCAAATATTCGCCTAGATTGTTTGCAAAATCTAGTACAAACTATTCCTAATAGACTGAAAACTGCCATAAGTATGAAAGGTGGTCTAATAAATAATTAAGCTTGAATATTTTCGTAACATCCACATTTCTCCAGAGTGCGACAAACTTTTTGGCCGGGTAGTGTATATTAATACAATAATTTGAAATTTCCTTACATGTGCTACTTAGGTGTATGTTCAGTTCATTGGTTTTTCTTTATCATTTTGATCTAGTGATGGTTTTCGCAAAAAATCATCAACTTACGATTTGATAGCATCTTTTGAAGGCGCACTTTGAATTTGAATTAACGTCTACACTTACCTTGTACATACAATCTATGTGTCTCAGTTACAAACTTGAACCCTTTTAAATTCGTAGCACATATAAATTTTTTTTTGTTAGACGCTGGTCTATGTGCGTAAACGTAATTCCCCTATCGATATTAATCCCTTAAATATGCATATATTTTATGTGAAAGACAGGATATTATAGTGTACCTATTCAAATCCAAACCAATAATGAGCATTTACTGCTTTCATTGCGAAACGGATGGACATTCTGCCAAGCTTTGTCGCAATAACTCTGTAACATGTAGCCTGATGGAATAGGTCACTCCTCTCATACCTGTACGTCTGTCACATAGCTGGAGGCAATGTATGTATCAAAAGAGTCAGAAGAGAAGTGTGCTTAAGATAGTACAGAGACAGGAAGTAACAATGTGCAGAGCGAAATAAGTTGGAGAAAGAACAGAAAAAACTCATACCAGCTAGCAAGGACGTCTCATTCCGATTGCAGAATGAATGAAACTTCAAAACGTAAAATTTACTTGTGGCTTCTAAGAAAAGGTACTTCCAATTGCCATGGATGTAACTGAAAGCAATTTGATCTGATAGTACGACTGTTTACACCGTAGAAGTGGAAAGTGCATTGCAGAAACGAAAAGATAAAGCAGCCGAAACAACTGAACCAGTTGCCCTTCTCCATTGAAGAGAACCTTAACTTCATAATACTAAAAGACCTCATACATGTACATGAATATGATTTAGATATTTCAAGTAGTTCGAAAGAGGCTTATTAGGAAGAAGAAGTCCTGGAGGTTTTTAGGCAATTTGGATGATATCTAACAACATAAATGCAAAACCTATCTATTACCCAGTCATTTCTACCATATTTCATTGACATATTTGTAGAACAGGCAAAAATAAGTCAATGAAATCAAACTAAGGCCTATGATATGTAGGATTCATCTAGAATACAACTATTAAATCAAATATTGCGGAGAACAAAAATTTGTTCAAAATGAAATTTGTCAGAATATGGACTGGTCAGCTGTTAATCGGAAGAGACCCACGTGTAATCGCTAAGGTGTTGGGCATGCGGCAAGAAGAGCCTGTCTGAGAAGAATGATATGAGAGAGAAAATTCTAATTATAGAAAACGGCTAAAGTGTGTCGAAAAGGACGAACCAAGCTACTATTTAACCATCAAGCCTGTTTCAGAAGAATGGTGCTAGAGAAAATTTTAATTACACGAAGTAGCTAAAGAGTGTCGGAAAGGACAAGCCAAACTGCTATTCTACCGTTAACATTTCAATTTCACAATAAACTTCGCCGAAGCTGTGACAACTCAGATGCATTCGGATAAAACACGTACTAAACTCTAAAATACGGTATCGCTCAGGAAAGGAGAAGCTGAGAGCGGAACGGCAACATGGTAAGGATAAAAAATTTGAGGAGAGATGTGTGAAAAAGTATTAGATGGGCTGTTACTGAAGGGGAAAATGCTGTGATGGGAAAGTGGCATTTGAGAATCGTAACACAGAAAAGATCTAAATTATAACAATCTATCTTTATCGCTGTGTAACTACTCCAGAAAAGAACAATCGGGAAATAGAAAGAGTATTTACGAGGAAGCGCAAGAGATGGATGAAGGGCACCAAGAATGCTGATAGCGATAAGGAGAAAGAGCACCTGAACTCGACCTGGCCAAACAAGATAGAGGAAGCTAGCGATGTGCCCATTAATTGTCATCGGGAAGAATCGTCCGTTGTAGCAGGAATTGGGATCGACACACGATAAAAATTACTTATGCCAATTCCTACCGTACTTGAGTGTTCTGAATCAATTTGAAAGTAGTTTATTTTATTTTTTCAGATTGATAGAAGATGCCTGCTCGTATTACGATTTATTTTGAAGGTGGCTTCTAGTTCATTCGTAAACCTGATAGCAACGGGAATGGACGACTGAAAATACCCTCATAACTAAAAAAAAGGATATCCAGGTATCATGATCTGCGCCGGGCATAAAAGATAAAATTAGGAGTGATTCTCAGGCTCTTTGAACGCTGTAAAAACCGTCAGATAAGAACTGAAGAATTACTATGGAAATTGCAATATTGTGGCTAGTAGGAGGAAACGGAAGACGTTCTAATTGCGTTCGAACTCCAGAATTCATGAAAAATCTGCAGAAAAGTGTTGGAAGCCCTGGCATTGGAATGTGAGCTGCGGCACGTAAATTGGATGTTTTATCCTCTACTGTGAAACTGGCACTCCATGAACGTCTTTGCTATTACTCATATAATCGTATGAGTGACACTATTTGTACACTATTCGCAGAAAAAGCTCGAAAATATCGTCTGGCGAAAACCAAGAAACTTCTAAGCAAAGTGAAATATTTTACTGATTGAGATTATCTGGTTCTTTTCTGAAGAGAAACCTTATGTTAGCATAAAAATCGCAACATTTAGTATGTCAGTGAGTTGTTTACCGTCCAAAGGATGCACATAGTGCCATGAAAACCAAATTTCCTCGACATATGATGCTCTCTGTTATGTTTGTAGCGAGTGTGATGTAATGCCTTTATATTTTTCAGAGTTTCGGGCTCAATTCAGATGGCTTCGTAAAGTAACTGAACACTGTAGATGAGCCCTGGAAAACAAATGTTGCCAATGGTATACAATGTGTTCTGTCTGCAGTAGAATTCAATTTCGTGCCATACCATTCCGGAAAATTTTGGAAAATTTTAATGACTTTTTCCATCCCCAATGTTTGGCTTCATTACTCCACGGATCTGAGTTAAATTGCCCTATACATATAAGGCGCGGTTGAGGAAGATACCAATTGTTGTGCCGGTATTACACAAGCTTAGATGATCGACAAAGTCAAGGTAGTTTTTGAGAAACTTTCGAGAGAAACGATCGTTTCAGTTTGCTCCAGGTTTTGGAGCCGGATCGTGTCTGTGATAGACACTAGTACTGTTTACCCTGTGAAGTTTTTTATATTACACTGGTCTGAATAAAAATTCTGAGCCCCGACTCCAGTGCTGCTTATATCTGAAATGGCATCCTGAATCCGAATATAATCGCAGTTTCCCCCATCAACCACCGTTTTCGGGGTTGGTGCTCCCTTTTTATCAATTATCAATAATAATTTTATGGCCGTGAATGTAATTTTGAGGGGTGAAAATGGTTATTTTAAATGCAAAGAATAAAAAATGAAAAGTAAAATAAATGTAAAGAGTATTATAACCACAAAGAATATTAAATGAATATAATAAGTATCTTTATTTTGCGCTTGCTTCCCCTGCGGACACCAAGGTAGAAGTTTCTCGTACCAAAACCCAGGCGTACTCTGCCAACTCGCTCGCATTCTACTTCCCTGAAAATTTACATTTCTACTTAGCAACATCTTGATGGAACCGTTGCTCATGCTCATCCGAAACTGATCCTTCGTATGTTACATTTCTTTCAGTCACACTTGGATTTCTTCCCTGAAAATTATAAGTTTCAATATAGCTAAGCTTCAATAGGTGATTGCTTCAGTATGCTAATGGGATATATGTTCTGTTTTTGTTTCCAATAACATTTTACGTGTTAAGTGTAATAGGAATCGGTATCGGCAATTTTTATCATGTGCCGATGCCGATTCATCTGTACATCATTCCATGCGACTACGCTACGTGTAGATGCGTACATCAGAAAGAGCTACCAAAGGATCCTGAAACAGTAATTGTAGAACTGTACTTACGATTCGAATGTACTGCGGAGAAGTGGTACATGACTATATTACACTAAATTTGGTTGGTACCTGGTTGCAGAAAAATTTGTCGAATGGGAGAAGTACTACAAAGATTATGAGTTGACAAGTGAGATCGGTGGCAAGTACTCTGAAAGAACAAAGCAAAGTAAATGAAAAGAGAACGTGCCATCGCTAAACACAACAAAACCGAAGCGCTGCTTCCTGGAGCGAATGAATAGAATCCGTGATAGGGTAAGGAAACATTAAAATACAGAAAGAAGAGAACATATTTTCTCATGAACTTGAAACACGGCAGCCAAATTATCAGAAGCGCTTGTATACGCATCTAGTTACAAGAATTATTTCAATTATTTCCTCCCATGCAACATCTTGAGCAGATGCGAATAGACTATGAGTAACTACGAATCTCATGATTAACTTACATTATTCACGAATTATCAGCTATCAAGATTAATAAAATGACAACCTTATGATCAGTCGATATAAGTAATACCATGATCAAGAATATACTGGACGATGCTCATCTGTACCGGTTACATAGCTACGCTATAATATGGATTGCAGAAAGAAGCCATCGTACTTCCAATACCTAACTAGATAAAGGTCTCACAAACCTTAATGAAAATGAGCTCATCTCATCGATTACTCTGTGCAAGATACTTGAAAAAAGTAGCAGAAGACTTACAGAAAACTGTAAACAAGTGTTATAAGTATTTGCCTAGGTACAATGTGGCTTCAGAAGATATCAAGGTCTAGTTGATCATCTCGTAAAGTATAACACCTTCATACGGTAATCGCTGGCGGTGAACAAGTACATTATGGTTGTGTTTTTCGGTGTGTTAAAGCATATTCTAAACATTGCATGGCGTCATGGTTTTATAAGGGAATAATATCAAAATTCGTTTATATAATTCCTGAAAATATGCGCGTTCTGAGGGAGAGTAGGGTATTATTTATCGTCTCCTAAAGAACTTGTCATTAAAATGCCTGGAGGTACCACTTTAAGTATTACTCGATTTGCTATAAAAATTTCCTTATAGGCTATAGAGACTCAAAAGCGTTTTAGCTCATTTGTGGATTATTTCAACGCATTTGCGGATTGCAAGAAACTGAAGTTCAACAAATATCATAAGCAACTAGTAACAAAGTTATGCAATGGTCTAAGTTTGATTTTTAAGAATCAAAGAGCAGCAGTGCAGTTTCACAAAAGAAATGGGCCTATGTCAGTCCCAATTCTACACATGGAAGGTAATAAAATACATTCTGTTGAAAACACATTTCTCGGACTTCACTGGGACAGAAAACTGAGCTGGGTAACATTTGGTTCAAAAACCGAAAACAAATTTTCAAAGTCCTTTACCTACTGAAATTAGTTTTTTCTTATTATTTTTATTGAAACCTATCAAAAGTTTTAATGAAATTGTGTGGGTCTTCAATCCGTCCAAATATTGATTATGGCTGCATTGTCATAGGATTAGCGAATGTGACAATGATAAGTGTATGAAGAGAAACTTGTGTAATGTGTGAGTCTCGATCGTTAAAATTGTTTATTTGGTGAATCTCAAAAAGCGGTATATTGGCGGTGTATCATATGTGTAGCAAACATTCTTTTATTTCTTTAAATTTGGCATTGAGGTAGACAACAATTTTTGTGTCGTTGTTAGAGAAATTGCAGTCTGAAAATTGAACATTTTTTACGTGTAGAAACAATTCCATTTATGCGCACACGTCATTTTCTAACTTTAAAAGTGGGATTTTTGGTAATTAAAATTTTAGAATTCACGTTCCATTATCTTTCTTGAAGCAATACGTTTTGAAATGATTTTTGTTTCAGCCTGGGGTAATTCCTGAAGCATTGGAGCAATCTGCAGTCGAATCTCCTGCGTCATTATCGGTGTCAAAAGACTTGAACTCTGGTACCACTACAGACCCCCCAACTTCTGTATCTTCATCCTTGATGGTAGATCCTTCACCGAGTGGCTTAGCTTCTAACAATGAAAGTACCGAAGAGATCATCCGAGACTCGTCTGCTTCAGTTTCAGTTTCTTTTGCTACAGACCCGCCTCCTAGTACGCCTATAGTTTCTGAAGAAATAACTGAACCAATCAATGTAGAACCTTCTACTTCATTATCCACTGTTCCTTCAGTAACTGCTGATGTAATTAGTGAGCAGGAAGATAAGGATGTGACGGTGGAAGAAGGAGGGGAACCCAGTGCTCCTTTAGAAGATCGTGTGGCTCGAGCCAGAAAATTGGCAGAGCTGAAGAAGCAACAGCGTGAACAAGAGCAGTTTCAAAAAGATCATGAAGAAGAGATCAAAAGACGTCAAATGGGTAAGTCAATTCATCAAATGAAACAAGAACAAGAAGAAAAAGAATTGAAGGATTTAGCCGCTGAAAGGAAGAGAGATAAAGAGATGGACCGCTTGGCAAGAGAGAAAGTAAAGCAACAGATTGCCGCAGACCGAGCAGAACGTGAAGAACGTAATGCCCTTCTGCGAGGCAATGTACCTACTTCTGCTTCTCCAGCTCCTGCACGTGCTTCTGAACCATCATCTTCCTCAGCAGGCTCTTGCCGTCTTAAACTTCGGCTACCAGATGGTAGTTCTGAGTTGGCTCGCTTTGAACCATCAGTTATGTTAAGTGAAGTGCGCCAGTATGTCCAACAGAATATTAAGCTTCCGTTTACTCGCTTCAAACTTGTGTCCAGCGTTCACCAGCGTCCGTTCACTGACCAGGATATGAATACATCTCTCGCTGATCTGGGCCTCGCCCCATCTGCCATAGTATTGGTGATGCCGAGCAACATTGGTGGTGGTCAGAGTGGTGATGGAAATGGGCGTGGAGGAGTTGTCAGCGTGAGCACGTCATGGTTGCAATCGCTCATGTGGCTGATCATGCTGCCTTTAAGTGCAGTCATGGGCATTGTGTCTTCTTTCTTTGGTGGGGCGGCGCAGGGACCTGGGCCACAAACATCGACCAATGAGACGCCAGCGAGTGCCTCTGCGGAGCCCGGTGGTGGAAACGCTCAACGAACTTCAGAGAGACCGAAAACGTAAATGACCTTTTCCATTTTCGTTACTTCGCTATCATTATAATTATTAAAATGGTTCATTGTAGGACTCCGCGCATCTCGTTTTGCCCATTATGCATAGCGTGCATTTTTTAAATATTTGACGGTAATAATACCGAATATGATCAATGGTAACGAAAGTTAATGGCGTTAAATGTTTGATTGGTTACACTCCGCCTTTACATTCTTCTAATGAAATAACTACTACATGAAATGTAACAGTGGAATAAAAGTAATTCATTCCTGACTTAAATTTTCGGTACCTCATGGCTTCTATTTACGGAATAGCAGTTATTTCAGTAACTGGGCAAGTTTTATTTCACATTTTATTTGTGATGCTAATGGCGACATAAGGAATAATTTCTAAAAGCGTGTCAAATTGTATTGAAAGAAACTTTATGCATTAATGGGTATGTTGCATAGACGAATTATGAGTAAATATGTTTTGAGTTCTTCGAGCCTGATGTAGTTGGTGAGTGCAACCCGTCTATTGTATTGTAGTCTGTGCTATCTACGTGTATGCATTGGCGTCACGATGTACGTCTTCATTAGGGTGTCTCATAAAAGCCGGAACCCTCTCTTTTAAAAAACATATAACATGCTAATTTGTGTTAACCAATTTTAATTTTTTTGTAGTTTGACGGAGAAATTAAAATTGGTTAACACAAATTCACTGAAGGAGATTGAAATTGCTTACCGATTCGATTCCTACCATTCAGAATGATGTCAAATCACTTTTTACAAGCGATTGCTTTCACAGAATTAGTCGCATTATTTTAAATAATAAATTTCTTACATCACTGAAACCATCATTAGAATATCTAAAGGAATTAATTTCGAAGTTAATTTACGTCTCAAAATGTAGCTTACTAAAAACCGACTTATATGTTATGTTCCTTGTAATTTTATTTTTAAATTATTTATATTCGTGAAATTATTTCGACGTTTTGTATTGCCGTTTTGTAGTCAAAGACAAATTTTTACATTAAATTTGAAAAGTTGAATAAAAGTGATTTGATTAATTCTATTGAGGCATATACTAATTCACTTGATACAAAAATGATTTGATACCTTTCCTTACATTTAGTTTGTGGGAACGAAACTAATTAGAATTTTCGCAATATTTTAGTGTGTTTTCGTGACAAATTTCTGCAGCAAACTAAAAAATTCGAATAGCTTTATAATTTAACGTATTATATACTTTTTAAAGAGAATGTTCGGTGTTTCGTGGGACTCCCTTCATTTGGCTGTCTGGCTCGGTTTGTAATATGCTCGTTCAACAACATTGCAATTCTTGGGCAACACCTACGAGTAAAGAGTTTCTTAAGTGCTCCTGCGCATTTAGTGTTCAAGTACAGTGAGCTTGAAAAGTCACTGTAAACTCTTATATGTCTTTTAAATGTTTTTTATTATTATTAGTGTTGAGCGAAATCACTCAACATTGTTCATAATTATCATATATCTTTACCCACTGGTACGTATGCTAATTAACATGTCTGCAGTATTACAACTTCAAAGTGATTTTGCCTCTTATGGGGCTTAGGATAGACCGATAGACCATAGGCGATAAGGTCAAGTTAATTACGTTTGTCTATCCTCCGCTAGGGAAACTGGCGGCCCCTAGGGGTCACTGTTAAATTATTTTTGCTTGAGCTAGGGCCACGGGACTTTTATTTTTCTTACCCCGTTTGCACACTTCATTTTTCTCGCCTTCTTCATTTGTTATTTTTACCGTTTCTTCCTCTTCCTTCTTAACTTGCTGTTCTCACACGCAGGGAATCTCGTATGGGAACCCGCCTGTGCTAAGAGTCCACGTTTTATACAGTCCATATTAGATCGTTTCTTCTTTTCGCATTCTTTGGATTAAGTTTTATGTGGATAAGAAATTTTAAACTAAATAATCGAATCTTAGACACGAGATACAGTTTTGTCTGAGCTCGACGAAAGTGTATTTATAAATGGGAATTTACAAAAACTGCTGGCCGTAAGGTCTACTTTTACAACGTAGCTGCAATTATAATAGGTAATTAAAATATAAATTAGATAGCGTATGGAATTGCTAGCTCAAAATTTACTCATTTTGTTATATTTGTACGTTAGTCTACGTTCCTTGACACTAATGTTATGCATGGTGAACCACAAATAGCTTACTTAACTTTAAAAGCAAGTAACTCCAAGACAAGCAAGGGTATTTCAATGCCTTTTTTACATTACGTACAAGTAAGAGTTTTCTATCATTGCAGAAAGTGATGTTGAAATTGTTCTGAAATTTTCTTTTCTGCGCGTTGTTATGCAAATAAAAAGGAAAGTTCTTACGAGGTAGAAAATAATAGAGAAATCGAATATTCATCATGATAAGTATATCCTTATCAGTGTTATTACGTATAATTCACTTCAATAATAAAAATATATCTTGCCGTTGCTCACAAGTTATTCTCGTGGTACTAATATTTTTATTGGTCGAACTTTTCATCCATCCATGATATTTGATTTTTCGTTATTGTATTTGCGTAGGATTTGGGACTCGCATTATACAAATAGACATAACATACGAATCCGTAGTCGGTCTTGTACAGTTTTTTTATGGGACTTCAGTGCATTTTTTCCGAACTCGTATATTTCAACTAGCTATCTTTTATTCTCTTCTCATTCCTCGGTATTTCAAATTTAACTTGATTTCATAAAAACATGTTGGTATATTCGTCTGATAAACTTTCATATGCCTTTTTATGTCAAGATGTGTTACTCAAATTAAATTGTGTTACTCTATTGTCGGCATAACTTGCATTTCACTGTTCTCTTTCACTCGTACAGAGCGTACGGCACGCGATCGCAAACTCGTTACAGGAAGGAGGGCAATATACATCGTCTCGGCAATGATGACGACGATGACGATGAAAATAACACGTGGAATGGAAATTCCACGCAACAAATGTGAAGTTACTAAACTTTGAACTCCCAACGCCACCTCAATGTTGACTGCTGACTTGAATTGCCGAGAGAAGCCGCTTTCATGGTCGATGCCGTGACATCGTATATATCTGGAAAGTTGTCCATCGGCCATGTATGGTCACCAACGTGGGTTGTGGAAGTTTATAGAAGAATGGTTTCAATTTGGTTAAACGTCTTGAGTATCACGTGTTTTAATGTGAGTTGACGACGGTCAGTCTCATGCTTTTTCCCCTTAGTCCTAGATATTGCTCTTTCTTTCCATTTGTCATTGAATTGCTTACAGTCATGTCATTGAAATGTCTGCATTGTAACAAAAATGACACAATCCGGGCAGTTCCGCATTTTAAAAACAAATGTGTGTTAACTCGCTTGGTTGTATGTTGGTCTGCAAATGATTTTGCCGAAGGGGCTGAATTTGTTCTTAGACAAATGTTTTCAATAGTTACTCCACAGTATGCATAGTAAACACATCAATTTATTTACTGGTTACTGTGCATATGGCATAATTTCAATCAGTCGTTCATAAATACTTGTTTATTGATAATGACACTTTTCTTATATTACTGGTTTATTTATGACAGTTTTCTTATAAACGTGGTGAGAATTTTGTGACCCGTGCATGTGCTACTATTTAATGAGCTTTTATATTATTTTGAAAAGAATATAGAGAGGTGCTATTCCAATGAAAACCCGCTTTCATTTGAAGCCATTAGATAAGGATATGAGTGTGTGAATTGATTCGTAATATTCGACCTTGTAGTGCACATTGCAGACATCCTGCAGTCAGTTTGCTTCATCACGGTGCTCGTTGTTCCACATCCATATATGGCAATAATCTTTTAGCATTTTAGTCTGAGATTACTCTATGCGGAAGTTCAGTGAGTTTACGAGAAAGCTGAGGAATGCTGCAAGTGATGTGTAGACCCTGTTTTGAAATACTGTAGATGTTTATCGCATTGCGGTCATTCTCATTCCAAAGACAACTTCATGAGCTAGCCACGTTGATACTCTGCGGTTGTACGGTCTTTATTCTTTTTGAGTGTCCCGATCTGCCAACCTCTGATTCAGCAGCATTCGTTACTACAGTCTCTCGTGAGTTTCGTGTGTAGATGGAATCTTATTCACTTTTCCATTTCAATCGTGACTGCCGCTTGGTTTCTAATTTTTTGTATCTTCGAGATACTATCTTGTTTTGGGTTCATCTTCAGAGGCCAAAACCTTCTCCGTCCCAAGTGTACGTGACATAACTTCAAAATATGCACAGCGTGGAGTATCGATGCAAACTGTAAAATTTTAATTTCTCTTTTCCATTCACGCGATTAAATTTTTCATCATTCTGAAACCAATGTCACTGAAACTTCTGTTCATCTCAGTCTGGGATGGGCAGCGATTTTATGAGAATTTTTCTTTGGTTTTATTTTTTCTCCTGTCAATCATGCATTATTGTAGGCTCTCTGTGATGTGAAGCAGAAGTGCTGTTGAAAGAGGTGCGTAGACAAAAGTCACCTCAGTACAGAACTTGTTGAGAAAACGAACAAACAAAATGAAGCTGGGCTGGGACCGAGGTTCACCTGCCGCATCTTCGGATGAAGAGTAAAATGAAACAACCTGCGTTTCCTAATTTGAAAATTAATACTATAAATCCTCAATGACACCTATCTTATTGAATTTGCCGTGCGCAGCTCTGGTCACCTGAAAGAAATATCACGGCTTCTCAGGATACATCCTACAAATTACAGAAGTTCGGGAATCCTAGGAACGATTAGAAGAGGGCGAAGTTTCAAATGCTGTCAATTTTCTTCTGCACATCCACGGAAAGAGTGTGCCTTCGTTGGTTTATTCCTTTAATGACAGTGCTGACGCAGTTTATTAGCATCTTTGGTATATGTTTCTATTACTTCTCACCTTCACCATTCAAAGTAAAGGTTTAGCATTAAGATAACCCTGACTTTGTCCTCTTCGTCAGGAATGACCAGGATGTGAGAGAGTTTTACGTACAAAGTGTTGCTGAAGTAGTTCCCTATTGTAGAATACTTTGAAAACTATCATATTTGTGTTATATTTCAACTTATATCTTCCATGAAATATGGGAATTGAACCTGTTTTTGCGTTATTTTCAGATCGACATTCTGGTTGAAATATGAACGCCCCACGAACATGACTGAAGTTTCTCGTGAAATTAGTTGATGCTGTTGCCAGACTACGAAGAAGCTTGTACCGAATGATGACGCACGCAACGAATTTTAAATGAAATTACGTGAAATGTATAGTTTCATCAATTATTTTCTTGTAAGAAATGTAGTTCATCCATGAATTAAAAATACTGAAAAACAGGGAGTTCCTCTCGAATCACCTTTTAGGAGAGAATTTTTTTCGAGTTTACCCGCTTTGAAAGTACTTGTTCATGTTAAAGTGCTAGGCCTCAGCACGTTTCGAAACGGAGACCTATTTGTGAAAAAGCGGTAGTGAAATATTTTTGAATCCCTATACGAGACACGCTAGCCAGTTATGTTCGCTTCACTACTACGATATCGCAGTAGTACCAGTGACTTGGTCTAATCAATCATTATCGGAACTGTTGCCGAAAAAACGCATCTAAGGCCTGCAGAGTAGAGCCTTTAGGCACTGTCCTGCGCGTACAAAGTTCTAACGTTCTAGCTCGGTTTCGCGCTTAAACAGTCGTGCTGTGGTGGAAACATTTTTAACATAAAGTTATCGCATTGTCCATGACGGAGAGCTCACCAAGGAATTTGCATCAAATTTGTCTAGGTGGGCGGTACCTGTTCTAAGGCTTACACCTAGTTGTTGAAGAAATTAGGAGGGAAATATGTAAGCTACAGCAGTGTACGAGTGGTTATATTGTAAGACTGCTGAAGAAAAAATGTCGGCAGTAACGAACGTTCTGGAAGACCCACATCCTGCAGAATTATGATGAGCACAAATGCGAGTGCAGCTGTGAGTAAACAACAATCTAAAAGTACGAGTACCTCTGTGACGCTTTTCGGTGTTTGCATTAAGCTATTTATCGAAGAAGACCAAATTACGCATTAGCAGTTCATGGTGACGATGTGAGTTACGAGGGTCAAGGAAGTTATTCTGTATGAGCATTTCTATGAACTCTTACTTAAATAACTAACTGGGTATAGCGTGCAAGTATTTGGACGTTGGATCGGAGTGAATTGTTACATTCGAGCTGGAAGCTGCTAGAACTGACACTTTTCTGGGTTACCACAAGTGTACGCTTGCTATAAAAGCAAGGCATCAAACGGGGGAAAAAACAGGACTGGGGTGGAATGGTAGTACTGTTGCCGCCTCTTTGAATTACCTGGTTAAAAATGAGACCAATTTGTTTCCATGGAAGCTAACTGTAGTGAGATGCGCGCGCAATTGATAACGACGAAATTTGCTGTGAGTACAACACGGTGTTCACTTGAACAAAATTATACGATTACCGTTTGATCATGAATATTGAAGCCCACATTCTAGACGAATGCAATTTCAAAATACCGTTCATCATACTTGTGTTAATTAACGTCGTCCGTCCTTGTCAGAGTTTCACAGTATCAGACTTCAGATGTCAGGAGGTACCTACACCGGTTCGAATTCCAATTTCGACCCATCAACTCTTATTTGTGTTCTGAATAATTTTTTTTAAGCAATGTTC
Source organism: Orchestia grillus (assembly GCA_014899125.1). Lineage (NCBI taxonomy): Eukaryota > Metazoa > Arthropoda > Malacostraca > Amphipoda > Talitridae > Orchestia > Orchestia grillus. The sequence goes on from VOMN01056661.1 coordinate 34,632, forward strand.
ATGTAAATAGAATGAGTTCTGTCTATTCTATAAATCTATTTTTGTCTACAAATTAACCTTGATTAATTAGGGAATAAAATCCAACTCCCCCAATCTCGCTAGAAACCGCCGTTAGATCTTTGGGAGTTCAAGACGTGTCCTTGGAAGTCACTGCTTCTTTCCTTACTGTTTACCAAGGACTGCAGAAAAGGCATTTCTTACCCATAAACTCTACGTTTTGTTCATATCTTCGTTAGAATGAGCTTTGAGTTTTATGCGCGTTTGTTATTTTCTATCAGATTCGTCAATTTTGCATTTTCGTACGTACTCTCAAGTAAAATTGTTAGATCGTGCTATAATTTTCGTTTAAAATTTATATGGGTTATATTGTTAACAGCTTAGGTATTGTCGAACTTAGGATTTTGGCGACCGATGGCACTGTGGTAATGTACTAAAAAATAGCTTCGATTTTAGTCGAATGTCTCTGACGAAAACATTTTCATAATATCGAGTTTATGTTGGCTCTGGAGTCCAACGCAAGTCGTACGCACTCATGATGCACTGGTAATATCACTTGAAGAATGGCAAGTCCTACAGTATATGGAGTAATGAAAGTGGTCTGAATGCTATTCATCTATATTGTCTTGAAAGTTTGTATCGCTCACTGATTCCACATGCTACGAGTTGCCGGCACTAAGTAATATTGAATGAATTTTATGAACCAATAGCAAATATATATGCTGATATTTCACTTTTTTTGTAACCAAAATCATCACATCAATTGCTCGGTGAATTAAGCATGCAATGCAGTTACAAGATAAATGAAACTACACTGAAATTCCGCTGCGCTGCGTTCTTCCATCGCAATTTTAAAACATTTTCAGTCCTTCTGTTTAGTAATCGCGTACCAATTTGCTCAAGTAGTTTTCTAACGCTCTTGCAACAACGGCCATCTATGAGAAGCAAATAGACCTCCCAACACACGACGATGCTTAGTAACTCACTAAACCGTAATTACCCAAAGAGAAGATCACGTTCATACTCATTGTTTGCGAGTTTTGAATAAAAGACAGCGTAGTATATTTCCACTAAAAATTTGGAAGACTGGAAGTACTCCAGCGAGACTCGAGACAGACTTTCTATCAAATCGTAGGCGTCATGGAAGCTTAATTTTAGCAACCCAAAATTCTTCTATATTTGACTTGCAAAGCTGTACACTACAGTTATCGAACATTGTTAACAGAGAGTTAGAGTTTGTGAATTTGTAAGTTGCAAGAAAAGCCGAATTGAAACGATTGGGGGAAGCCAGACCGCCTCAGCAAAACTGAGATGAATGATGAGCATGCCGCTATTGGGTAACAGCTATCTAGAAGTACTAATCGTAAGCTTCGCCAATCATTGAGAACAAAAATGTGTCGCAGCATTCACCTTATGCCCGCGCGAGGCACAATTCGTACTCGCATGCACATGCTCAAATACTGAAACAGCTTTGATTAATTCGGAGCTTAATTGCGTACAAGAAGTGCATAAATCAGTAAACAGACGCGAATCACAACTGCCGCGTTTCATCAATGAAGAAACTTTATTCCAACACCTTTAGACGCACCTACTAGTGGACCGCCACACCTACGGGATACTGCCCAAGCTTTGGTCGTAGAATCATCTTAATGTCCACACGCACTTTCACATCGTCTAGCGAACTCGTTAGATCGGCGCGCAAGGGAGCTAGAAACCTATCAGGATGCTTAGTTAACGCGTTGCTTATTCAATTCTCACACACGATATGATGCTTGTTTTGGGTTGTTCTCATTCTACCGCTGAACAGATTAGCCTCCTAAATGAGCATAATAACATTATTCACTCCCGACTTGGTTTCTTGTCACAGAATTTTCCCATAAAACTGTTACTGATAAACCTAGTGACAATGATTTCGAGGAACCTGGATCTTACCGAGCACAGACTTGGTCAATACGCCTTTCTTAAAGCACGGGTTATGAAAGTGGCATTAGAGTGTGAAATCTGACGGCAGTAGGACATTACTTCGAAAGTTTTGTGGAATTGTCATGAGAGTGAAGCAAAAGGAGAACAAGCAGTTTTCAGACACGATCAACTAAACATTTTAGTTAGCCAAAGTCCGAGATTTATTGTTGAAAACTTCTATCAGGATTCGAAACGTCTCGTACAGCTATTACTCGGCCCTTGAAATCAATTAGAAAAATTAGGAAATTGAAAATGCTTGTTCCACATGAACAGAATGAAATTAAATACCGCGCTTACAGTTCTCTTTCTAATGCTTTCCAGACTGAATATTTTCTCTAGTATAACAAAAGAGTCAAAGGATTTTAACAGTTTCATTGTAAAGATTTTTTTTATGACAGGATCAACAAATTTGGGGTACATTGTAGAAACGTCATTCATCAGCATAGTAACTGCTCAACGTAAATAAAATCATTGCAGAACATTTAAGAAGCGAGTCATTCATTTCCATATCATGTGTGACAACCTAATACACTAACTTTTAATAGATCATGCGTTTATGAAAACGTAGAACGAACACAAATTTTCAAGAGGTTATGAAAATCAATTTGCAAGAACTGCATATAATAACATGATTCCCCGATAGAAGATGATTACAAAAACCACGCATCTTCCTCATCACTATGAGAAGCACAGAAGTATCAACAAGATGCGTGAACATTTCTGATTCTCGCTCTTTGTCAACCGTGTGCGGCTCGCTCCCTCCTACCATCCAGTCTCTTCGGGCTCCAGTTAAACCCAGTGGTTGAAGCTAACTTCAATCGGCGGCGCCAAAATGTTTCAGATGAATTTTCAAACAAATGCAGCGATGATATTAGAAGCTTGACGGGATGTCAAAAATTAGAAAGTTGAAACAAATGAGAAAAATGAAAATTTATACACTCGAGAACGGATAGCAGATGAAAATACATTCATATTATGCTGTTGATCAACAACAAATAAACTAAATCGGTTTGGGTACAGCCGCATAGGCATCGTCTGCCATCTCTACATAATTTCACGATCACATATACTCCCCCCAATGAATAACTAAGCTAAAAAGAACCTCATTGTGTTGTGAAATTACTGAAATTATATAATGAAAACAAACGCATAAATATGCATCATATTCTGATTCAGCAACACAAATGATTAGAATTCATTAGAAAATACAAGTTGGAAACTGATATACCAATAATACTTTACTCACATTTAATTTTAGTCGCTGAATTTTATTTGCTAAGTTCCGATAAGGCTACCAGACCAGCTCCAATGCTTTCAAATGTATGAAGTGGCTAGCTGCAACTTGAAACCTAAATTCAAGAATGCAGTCGAGAAAAACTAAGTGAAATTTATGAAGTTAATTGCTTGGAAAGTGTGTATGCGCATCCCGAGAACTGGATATTATTAAGACAAGTCATACTTGATAATGAAACGATACAGTAGTCACTTATTCTCCAAACATCTATCGCCGTAGAGGCACACTAATCGCCAAAATACTCCGACTACAACTCCTTCAGCATGCTTCTGCAAGAAACCACCTATCCACATGAAACGTGACCCAAAGAGAGAGAAGAGGAAGGACCATTCACAGGGTGTTCCATAAAAAATTACCCACATTTGGAATTGATATAAAAGATGAGAATGTCAAAACGAACACGGAAATATTGGCGGTGACGTCAATATTTTCATGTTCGCACGTACTTTTTCTTTCGTTCGTCTGTAAACAAGACTCCAATCTAAATTGCCTGCAGAACACAACCTCAATAAGTGGTTCTCTTCAAACTGCAGCAGAAAACAACAGCAACAAAGCAGCTGAATGCATCATAAAACGGGGATTCTATATGTACTTCCAGTAACGTCAAGTTCCCCAAGAAACAAAAAGACAATATTGAAGTACAGCAGGTAATTTCATCACAACCTATTAATAAGTTAATAAGCTACTAGCCTCCAATTCAATACAAAGGTTTGACACGGAGGTAAAAAAAACGTGCATTTATATCTATGGGTGAATTTAGTTGATGTAACGAATACGTAAATTCATCAGTAATAAAATACTAGAGTTTATGTTAAAGACCAGAGACCAGATATGTTAAAATCAGTTGGGAACAAAAAAAAAAATCCGGGCTCAAAACAAGGAAACGCTGGCTGCACCTTCACGTGCCATGAAGTACTGTTACATTAGTTTCACGTCAAGCTGAAAAATATGCTGCTCTTCAATTTATTCTATTCAGTAATCAGATTGCTGATAGAAGGTAGCTTTCTATTCGACATTGCAGAAGACCTTAACAAATTTTAGATATATAAGCAAAATGTACAAACATTATCTGTATGAGTACACATTCGAACAGAAGTATGAGAGCCACGCGACTTTCCCGCGGAACAGCCCTAAAACAGCACCCAATCGTTATGTTCTTGTGTTCGGCAACGAAGACGCCAAGCCTTGAACGGTAAGTTCTGCCAAGTAAAGGCACTCATAGTTTTTCAGTTAGAGCGACAAGCACCGTAGTGAAATGACACTTTCAATCATAAGCATCGCGGTAAAACAGCGAAAAAATTGGTACAAAAAAATTCAGCCGCGCCTTACGAGAGAAGGAAAATAAAACGCAAAAAACACCCAAGCACGTAAAGCACCAAGCATAATTTTTCTGAAGCAAGTGGCACAAACGCTGGAAAAATTGCGTTTCAACGATTTTTGAGAAAGGCTAAACTAATAACAGCATAGAGTTCCTCTTCTCCACGAAAGTTAACCTATTAAACACTCTTCAGTCCTGAGAAGCACCATGCCACCAAGGTACAGTGAGGGACAATCGCTTTCAGTACACTCCTCAGAAAATTTACAATTAAGCTACTTGAATATATTGCCGACTTTTACATAATGTTATTATATTAAATAAATTTGATAAAATGAATAGACTGAATAATTACGCACTTTGAACAAGATTTTCCACTTCACCACAATAAATTAACACAACCAATACCCTCGTTTATCTCCACAGCACAAATTATACGGAAGAACCGAACACGAAATAATAACATTGGCCCCTAAAAAAATCAATAACAATTAGAATTAGAAGAATGCAAAACTAGATACATATTCAGCTATAACACAGAATAATTGACAGAGAAAATTAATCGCATTTCCCAAGTTCAAATGCACAATCAGCAGCAGCAGACAAAACGTACACTATGCCTTGAAGGAGTAACAAACGAGGACGCCTCTCGTCACGACTCTAAAATTCAGCCTGACGAGACGCATGCCTGATAAATTAAACAAAGCTCTTTTAAATTACATAAATTCGGCAGTGAAGTAAGAGTCTCTTTTAAAAGCATTATTATCGCAACATTTAGTTCAATGAAACAATGAAAAAACTGCACTAGTTTCAATGCTCACCTTAACAAATGGATTGTATGAGTCACCAATAATTGAACTAGAGAGAGAAACTAGTCAAATACGCAACAAACGCTCTGGAAAAATAAGACAATTCATGTCTCACTCCAATAACAAGACAAAGCTCTCACTAACTCTGGTATGCTTGTGCACGAATGAACTGTGGTCTCCGCATCGACATTGACACAAGAAATTCACTTAAACATGAGCATTTTTGACATAAAATTCAGTAGCTGCAGAACAGAAACAAACGGTTTTGGAGTCCTTTTGAGACTAACACAATCATGCGCCAAGCTACTAGCTTTAAACTCGAAAAGCGCTCGTGATCTAACTGTGGAATAAAAGACCTGAAGAAATCCCAACCAAAAATGATCTACTATTTACTGCTGAACAGAACACAGTAATTGTCGTGGTCTGCAAGTGCACACTATTATTTTGTGTGGTTCCGCAGCACAAGTGACAAACACGCCTCATTTGGCTAGCTCTTGCGGATAGAAAGCTACAGCTGCGTAGGTAGGGCAGCTGCATCTGGTTTAGCTGGCCTTCTGACCAGCAGAATAGCCGCTGAGGGGGCTAGATGAGCACAGCTTCGGAGCGCTGACGAGCTGCCTGCCCTGGCGCAACGTGAGCAGCGACGCCGCCACTACCATCCCGGCCCAGAAGAGCAGCGACAGCAACGTGAAGGAGCTTAGCTCAGACGGTAGCAACACGCAAGCGAAAACCTGTAGGAGAAGGGAAGGTATCAGCATGCAATACATAATGCACAACAGAGTACTTCATCTTTATTTTGATCCTATTTTATCTTCAACTTACTACATCGATTTACTCCGGTAAAAACGCGTTTTAACTAACAACGACCACCTCGCACCTCCAAAAAAAATGAAAAAAAAGAACACAGAGACGACTGTTACAGACAACCTTAAGTTCGCCAAAAATACTAGTCGGTCAACATGCGAAAAAAATTGAACCATGAAAACTAACCCCTTCTAAACTTCAATTTTCAAGTACATATGTTGCATAAAATGCACCCACAAAAAAACTACGCCGATACTTTTATGAATTAGCAACAGGAGTTGAGGACAACCGGGAGGCTCGTCACAGACTCTAGGGTTGTTAATTATTACAAACTTTATGCGGGGGGAACAATAAACTCAGAATGTCATCTCGAATTTTTCTAGCTCCGGATAAAAACCTTAATAAAATGATATTTTTCGATTCCGACAATACGCCAACATGGCGCTAGCTAGTATCATTCATATTACTCGTAAGAAGCACAATACACATAGGCTATCGTGAGCGTATTTCCCGCGCATCCCTGTAGAGCATCACCTAGTCTGCTCTCGCACACACAACCCGCAGTCATTTTGTACTTTCCCTTTTCCGTCAGTAGGTTTGCAAGTGAATATTCCTTCCGATCTAAATGTACTGATTTATCTTTCTTATTAATGGTTTTCTTGCTTATTTTTCGTTACCTCGAATCATTTGTACTAGGATTAGCCAGCGTTTCGAAGAGTTTTTTCTTAGGCCAAAAAATGAAATGACTTTGTTCCATCCACAAGAAAAAATCCCATTTCCAAGTTTTCACTGAATTTGAACAGCCAGAACGGATTAAGCTCGGATTCAGACATCAATACGCTCCTAGTGATAAGAAGTAGGAGTATATTAAGCACTTAGAAGCGATGTCTAGTACCCAAGGTTCGTTAAATATATCGACTATTTTAATCAAGGCGTAATTACTACTTCAGCTCAAATGAAGTGATCTTGCCCTAGAAACCTTGTAGCTTATTCGGGCCCACATGTGGTACGTATCCTGACCCCGGTTCCTCGTCATTCCTTATTTGATAGTAAAACTGTATCTGATGTAAATTTCTAAATGTTTCTAAACGTATCATACAATATGAAATTAGGTAGATTTCACGTAAGTATGGGAGCCATACTTTTCGCAACTGAAACATTACTAATTACGTCGAGTGAGCTAGAATGTTAATTTCAGTTGGTTTCAGGTGCTTACACGTACAGATATAATACGTAAGTTGCCATCAAGAAACATTCATTTCTACAAAGAGAGTTCTGAATTGAAGAATCTCACCGATGCCAGCCAATTCACTGATAGGCAACTCTACCTGATCTTTTTCCGAAGAAATTGAATGTTTCTACCCGAACGAATTTACCCTCGTGTCACTTGATACAAAACACATATCAAAGTCATCAACTAAGTTTGCAGCAGTCAAAAGGTACTCTCCTAGTTAACATCATTTTTTCAAGTTGTATAAAAAGATGCGAACTTATACTGTCTATGTCGGCACAGCTGCGTAAATTAAGGCAGTCTGTGTTAACATCCAAAATAAACAAAAATAACCATCAAGACCAAAGAAACAGAAACGATGACGAAATGTCAGGAGGTATGCACGGGATGCAAGCCTACCACGCCAAAGAAAAGGGAACACTCGTATAAAGATAAAGCCTAAGAGAACAGACATAATCATTCATATGGTCACTTTTGCGTAATACTCAGTCGTTATAATTTCACTTCAACACAAAAATAGTACACTCGTATGCTTTCTCAAAAACTTGATCCACTGTAGCCTGAACCAACGAGCATTACTCATCTCGCGAGTGGCTAGAGATACCACTGAGATGCGCAATTTATCAAGGTACTTCTACCTATCCTAATAATGCACTCGATGTTATGGTGTGTTTGCGTCTTACGAAATTAGATAGGAAAAAATTCCCGGAAATGAACAATACCACGTCAGAGTAGGCAGTTCGTATATGGGGCTCCACTGAGTCCAGACTTCAAGGTGCTTCCCTCTCTTCCTTTATGGTAAACTTTGCGATGGAACAATACGTGACAGTCCCGATTAGGCT
>VOMN01056662.1:0-14927 GCA_014899125.1 Orchestia grillus
GTTGGGAGGGGGGAGTTGTGCCTGCGGCGAGGTGTTGGTGGCTGTGAGGATATCATCGCCCGACTTGCTGCTCAAATTCATTAGAGCTCTGTATTTTAATCGCTCACTGATGTTTAAATTCAAATTGTTTTCAAGATTCTCAATGACTGTTTGGTTCGATCGTTCTGATTTTATTTGACTGTCATGTGCGAATTGCATCAAATTGGGTATTACTCTTTGGGCATACTGGCATATTCATCAGTTTCATAACATTGAATGTAGTCCGGTTAATACCGTAGTAATATTTGTTGAATGAGATAATTATCAAACATCTTCCGCTTTGCAGATAGATTATTCCAACTGCTATTCATTTCATATAACGCCCGTTGTTAACGATTGTAAGTTTATATATACAACATCAAACATGTTGAATTATAAGGCCCAAGTTATTACTGATAACGACAGTCCATCTCCCACTATACCAAAGACACCATTTCACTCATGACGTCACACTGACGGCAGCTGCTCTGCTGTCATTCCATCTGAAATTGAGCCTCAACTTGGAATTTGCTTGCGATGACGTACCCTCCTCGGAAACGCTTGTACACACGAGGCGTGCTGGCAGCGCGTGGAGTGCTTGCAGCACGTGAAGTGCTTGCAGCACAAGGCGTGCTTGCAGCACGTGAAGTGCTTGCAGCACGAGGCGTGCTTGCAGCACGTGGAGTGCTTGCAGCGCGTGAAGTGCTTGTCTATATTCTGGGTGGACGCTAACGTTTCATTTTGATGGCTGTAACCGAGGCTCTTGAGCAGTTATTGTCCTAAAGAGATCATTCCATCTCTGAAGGACTCTAAGCTATAGCCCTCGTTTGGCTTAGAGTTGGAGCCTCGCTAGTCGCGGCTAGGCGAGAGGTCGTCGGACACTAACATATGCACGGGGTCCATTAGTAATTTTTTATTACACTCATTTAGGACAGTTCATATTAAGTTTTAAAATTTAACTTTGCATTCATAAGTATGCGTGCGCAATTTTAGTATTGGTTTTTTGGTAACTTAAGGAATATTTTGTGCCCTTGAAATTATTTCATTTTTGGTCTTTAATCAAAGGCTGTGCTTTCTTTATTTATTTTTCATTTGAGCGAGGTTCTCTTAAAACATAAGATGCCACTTCACGGTTGAAATTACTTCAATTGAAAGATTTATTCAAAAATTGGAAGAGAAAACTAAACTGTCAATCCGCCAGTTTTTGCTAAAAAAGATTTTGATTCTCAAAGTGCTTAGTGCCTGAATTCTCCCGTAAACTTTATGATTACTCTAAAGTTGTTGCACGTTTGACGTATACTGGCAGTCACAAGAATATTGCGCTTAGTTGAGAAATATTTAAATAGGCACTTTCAACTGCGGCACATTTAAATGATGAATTAATTCTAAACTGGTGTGTTGACTTCACTTTTCTCTGTTTATTTCTATATGGCACGCAAATTTTTCATCATTGAAGTTTTTTCATTCATTCCTTCCACAGTTTTGCTAAAAATATTGTTCAAAAATTTCTGGCATCCTTTACAAGTTCTAAATAATTTTGTCTAAGACCCAGCGTTGCCATTGTATTAGGTGCATTTCTTTGCATTGCAATACTGCAAAATAGGCAGATTTAACGAGTGCAATACTTTTTCATCGAAACTACTGATGTTTTACGTGTTTTTGAGTAGCCTATGAAGAGTCTGACACGCATTTTTACCACAGGGATCTTCTTCATATTGCCTTGTATTGAGACTTACTCCAAAGTGGACTTGAGGACAAGTGTATTCGACGTACCTCCTCAAGAGGCAAGTCTCCGACGCCTTGGAACAGCTCCTAATTACTGCATTACTAATGTAAAGGCCTCCTGTCCAATGGCAGACACGGGCGTCTTTGTCCAATCACAGCATGCTTCTCTGTGTGGCCAGTAACGCAAATACGGCCATTAAACACACTCCGAGCTCGACCAGCCTCGAGCCGATCTCATAAATAGCGATGATTTTTGCACGCCATAACACTTGTGTTTATTAGAAGAGCGACATGTGGACTTGACGCTGCTTACGTTTGTGAATGCGAGCTGAGCATGCACTGTGGCTCTTAACAAACACTTTACCGATGTTATTTTTATGTTGAAGCGTAATAATTATGTCAGTACGGGCACGAGATTAATCAGTCACGTGCGTTAAAATTCACCTCTTATCAATAGTTTTCCTTGATTTTCGTTCGTTATAAACATTCTCTTCACTACAATCGTTTTTACTCTTTTCTTCAGACATCTCTGTTACCTCTTGTCGCGGCAATGCAGGATTTCCTGAGACATCTCTGTTACCTCTTCCCGCGGCAATACAGGATTTCCTGAGATATCTCTGTTACCTCTTGTCACGGCAATGCAGGATTAAGCTCTTCTATAAAAATTCATAAAATTAATTTTGAACGTGAGTCAAAACATGATGAATTTTTTGGTAAGCCTTGCGTAACTTCAAAATTATTAGTATATGCGAGGGAAATTTTTCTCAGCCTTAAAAATATCAACTTCAATCAGCTGAGTGATGGCCGCCTTCGGAACAATCTCGGAAATGATATTCCTTTTGAAAGATGCATTTTATTCAATATTTTGCAACGGCATTTTGATTTGATTGTCATATGTTCGTTCTTCATTCGTTGAATGCTCTCTGTCTTCTCCATTTCTTATGGTCTATGTGATGGTTGAAGAAACTTTCTTCCCTGGTAGGTTTGTATCATCAAAAAAGATCATCAAATTCATTTCAAGATTTACAACTACCATGTACTCGAGGGAACGAAATATTTTGCTACAGCTAAAGGACGATTTAAAGTAGACCAGTTCTACACAGAAGTAATGGTTCCATGCCTGCACTGCTCCATCTTGCTGTCAGGGTACCTCAAATAAATGTAGAAAGGCCTTCAAGACTTTTATGTTTCGTGTCAACTCTGCTTCTTTCAATTTTCACACTTTCTTTGTAATCTCTTTTTAGTCTTTTCTTTTTCCTCATTCTTGTCTGGCTGTTTTTTTGCGCATGATCTTGTGTGGGAACACACCGTGTGCATAGATTCTCCGTTTTCTGTTGTCCATGCTAAATGGTTCTTTTCTTTTGCTCTCTTTAAATCACACTTCAAGTGAACTGGGAGCTTTTAACTTACTAGTAATCTAAAGTGAACTACTTTCATCTTATTGCTTACTCTCCATGAAGGAGCTTCTCTTGACGCTGGGCGGGTTACCCGCATTCCTGTTGTTCCAATCGTTACTCCTCATACAGACCAAATTTTCGAACAGTGAACTGGCATTTGTGTTTGATGAAGCTTTTCAAAACGCTTTGTGAGGGTCATCATTTGGATCCACTCAATGGTTTCCGTACATCTTCAGCAGTAACTAATATAAATTAAGGTACAATGTAATATCTGCAGATACTTTATTCGTTTCGCTATTTCATTTTTGAAGTCAGCTCTTATAGCTTTTCGCATTTACACTTTTTTTTTGTTTTCTGAATCTTAGAAAGGATATTGATTTCAAAATTTTAGAATGTGACTCTTGTTTTTATTATTTATGTCAGTATTTCACGATAACGCGTACGATACATGGAAAGTATATTGTACATGTGACCCATTGAATTTATGTTGTTATGCTTGATATGAAAAATTTGTATACATTGGGTATCAGTAGATATCGATGATTTCTACCCGTTGGAAACCATCAAAATTCGACTCTTGAATGGTTATTTGATTCGTTGTCGTCGAGTTGACTCATAAACGAGCCATCAACCCCCCCAATTTCAACATCCCTCATTTCAACAACGTATTTACGTCATTGTTTCATAGCCAAACCTCAGTCTTGAGGAAAAATAGTAGGGAATTTTATTTGTTTTTATTTATGGACGAGTCTTTCATGACGAAGGAAAATGTTCGAGTTCCACTTGTTAGTCTGCAATTGTATAGTGTAATTTTTACGACTGGGCATTTATAATTTTGGCCGCCCATGCTACATCCGTGCAAGGGTAGTCAAGCTGATAACAATACATGTTTCGGCGAAAAAGTTACATTGGGTTACGGTGCAAATGAGAGAATTTTATGATAATTTTATACGTTTTCCTTCCGACTAAGCGCCTGATGGCTGGAGATTGAGGACTGCCAGCTCGGAGGACTGTCCCGGGCCAGTGTGTCGCCTGGACGATCTGTTTGGCTGAGAAACTTGCTTTTTTCAATAGTCCGAGTTAAGGTCTCCATTTGTACGTCCAATGCTCGGTGTACTGGGACGGAATTCTACATTCTTTGACCACTTCGCTTGCAAATAGTCACCTCGTGGATTCAGTTTTTATTACAAGGGGAATGTTGAAAAAAAATTATTGTTTCTCTTCACATCGTGTTTATGTTCATTCTCTAACGTGGTGAGGCCGGCGAACTGAGCGTGCGACTACTTGCCTCACTTCCTATGTCGATGCTTTATTATTTCTTTTCTCAGACTGGCGGTATTAAACATTGTAAAACTTCTCATTTTTCCAGCTTTTGCTCGTTTTCTCTTTCAACTAAACTGGAACTCTTCGTTTATGTTTAAATTTACTGGGTGTAAATTAGATATCAAATAAGTTACTTCGAAAAATGAGGCGCAGCTTCAATGGAGTTCTGATTACCGTTACGTTGTCTCTTTTGCTATTTTTAAATTTTTCAGCTAGTGAAAATTTACCCTTTTTACTTTGTTTTCTACCTGCATTTAAATTCAGTACAAATAAATGATGCTAAGCATTTGTTGATGAAGATTCTCCCGACTTCAGGAAAATACATTCCTCTGCAAAATGCAGTGCATGCGATAGTTTTTTCTTGCACGCTTCTTTCTATCAGCTTTAGAAACTCAGTTCAATAAATTAGCTCAGTTCACTGACGAGCATCATTGCGAGCCTTTATAAAAACACGTATTTTAAGACTATCTTCAATTGTGAATATCAATTTGCTTACGAAGTTTCCTACAACAACTGGTTGGTGTGCGCTTGTTTCTTTCACCGCCGTGTTGAAATTATTCTTCTTTCCAAAATTTTCTAAGAGAAACTCTTTTCCAGGGATGCTTTTCACTCTGCCTTGTATTGAGAGCTACAAATTGATTGACATTCGCACTGTAACTTTCGACGTGCCTCCTCAAGAGGTGGGTCTGAACGTCCTTTGGTCTAAGTAACACATGTGTGGTCTACCTGCTCTAGTCCCAGCCCTTTGCTCTGCGACCACTCCAGTGGTCCCAAGAAGTCGCGCCTGCCGTTTCGGCTGCTGTTGCTGTGCCGATATCCTCTTTTTGAGGAAGTCATGTCGTATAAATAAGGAAGTTTTGCAGTTTTGAATTTTTAATACGAATCGAGATTAGTGTAAAACGACTTTGCCTTTGACTTTAATATTAACATCGTTTGAAATCGCTCATTGCGTTCTGTTGTGGCATGCTAAAACGTTACATTATAGTTGATCCCATCACTATGTCCAGGATGGGGATTGGAACTAATTAACTTAACTCTTAACAACTCTGACATTGATTTTCAACGCAAATCAAATGATTAATTAAATATTTTCTAGCGAAATCAGTCAGAACCAGCCTGAGTTACTCATTGAGAGTTTTGTACGTCCTGATGAAGTCTGAACGCCTCGAGACCGTCAATGAAGCTCAAAATTTGAGCGACCTCATCGAAATGTTGGTCACGAGCCCAGAATCCTGGCTGCTCAGCAGGAGCACTAGTGCAGAATGTGAAGCGGACTGCACGAGATGGAGAGCGAGCTTCATTTCTTTCCCGTTATTTCTTCCGCGTTGTCTCTTTTTTCTTTCGTGTTCTTTCTTTCTCCTTCGTGTTCTTCTTCGACGTTGTTTCTCTTTCGGTTTCTTTTTCCTCATTCGTGTTCTTTCTTTAGCATTGTTTTTCTTTTTCTTTCGTGTTCTTTCTTCCTCTTTCGTGTTCTTTCTTCCTCTTTCGCGTTCTTTCTTCCTCTTTCTTGTTCTTTCTTCCTCTTTCGTGTTCTTTCTTCCTCTTTCGTGTTCTTTCTTCCTCTTTCGTGTCCTTTCTTCCTCTTTCGTGTCCTTTCTTCCTCTTTCGTGTCTTTTCTTCCTCTTTCGTGTTCTTTCTTCAGCGTTGTTTCTCTTTCGTGGTTTTTCTCCGCGTCGTCTCTCCTGCTCTCTCTCTCAGAGTTCCCCATTTCTCGTCTCCTCACAATGTCATGGAACTTCATTTGGCCTTAAGTCTAGGTTATGATTTCAATAATGATACCCGTGTTGGTAATAATTGCGTGTATAAACTTGTTAAAATAACTATATTAAATACCTCAGTAAATTTAATTTATCTGAACTCTTGTCTAACTTTGTAATTAAAAATGAATTGTCTGCTTTTTCATTCCTTATTCATGCTTCATGTTCTAATTCCTGTATTAGGATTTCATTATATTTCGTAACTGTGTATTCGGATACCAAAAAATCTAATATTCAGTTTGTGCCAACCAATCCTAACTAATTTCTAATCTTTAATCTATCCATTTAAGCAATCGTAACATTGAACAGTATTTGCGAAAACTCTTTGATGTAAATTAATTCTATTCTCAAACTTTAATTAGTTGGTATTTTTCCCCCAGGCTACTGTAGTTTTATGAAAACGTAACCGAGTCCGAGCCCACGCATTTTCTATTTTTCTTATTAGAATCTGCGATCCTTTTTACGAGTGGTTCAATTTATTTGAGCATTTGGCGGACTTGGAAAATGAATTATACATTTTGAAGCATCATTCAAAAATACTGTTCGAGAATTATAAAAATTAATCCCTGTAGTTCGCAGCATTCTTTGCTCTGCTCTGTAGTTTGAGCGTTAGAAATATTGATATGAGAGCTGTTCTTTGGATCGAATTCGCTCGTGTTCTCTTTAGTTATTTTGCTCGCAATTATACAGGGTGGGCCATAAGAAAGTTTCCTATTAGTCAAATACATATAACAAATACCCATAACTAATAGCCGTAGAAACTTATATGGAATCTCATTTCACCGCCATTCAATGTTCAATCAGGTCAAACTATTTACATTTATAGGAATAATTCAAGAACCGATGAACGATAGGAAAGAGTGTTTTTTTTCGCCATTGCGCTAGGGCATTTCTAAATGCACGAAAGAGAACCAATGCAATTTTTTGAACTGCAAAACTAATGTATCATGACTACGTCATTC
This sequence comes from Orchestia grillus, assembly GCA_014899125.1. Taxonomy (NCBI): domain Eukaryota; kingdom Metazoa; phylum Arthropoda; class Malacostraca; order Amphipoda; family Talitridae; genus Orchestia; species Orchestia grillus. The sequence continues at coordinate 7,183 of VOMN01056662.1, forward strand.
CTATTGCTTAACGTTTTTATTTCAACTTCACCTCCCGAGTGCAGAAATTGAATTCATTACCATCAACCTGTAACGATGAAATTGAGAAAAGAAGAGCGCATATTCGTAGCCACAACTTTCAACGATATCAATAATGGCACAAGAATTGTTCAACTATTTCGACATCATTTTCAAGGCAGAAGTGTAAGCAAACTTACTGTGAGAAAAACTGTTGCGAAATTCTCGATACATGGAACAGTACTCAGTAGAAATAAGGAAAACTCTGGAAGATGTTTCGTAAGAAAGGCACCAGAAAACATCGAAATAGTGCGTGACCAAATTGAAGAGAATGAGTATTTTTCAACTTGACAGCCAGAACAAGCTTATCTAGGTCAAAAGTTAGTAGAATTATCAACAGAGATTCAGGTCATTTTGCTTACAAACCAATGATTCACCAAGAATTACTAGCAAATGATAATATGATCTGTCAAAATAATATCATATTCACTTCTGAAACAGCCACCAAGGAATTTTTCTGAAAAAAATTGTCTCGAGAAAAAATTTCAATACGGCTTAGACTTTCTGGATCTGGCCTCGTTATCGGATCAACTTTACATGAAGCGAATTTGAATCAATGAGAAGATCAATGGAGAAATCATTCCATAGATGCAGTCTGGTTACTAGCAAAGACTCGACAGGGTGTGGTGGGTGCAAGATGGAGCTCCATGCCACAGAAATATTGGCGTGAAGAACACTCGAACAGAGATTTTGGAGACTCGTGTCATTGCAGTCGCGCATGCGGTAGAATAACCACCTCGGAGTCCCGATCTGACTCCGTGCAGTTTTTTTCTTCGGGTCATCTCAAAAATGTTTATGAAACACCTCCGTCCCTGAAGAGTTGCGTAATCGCAGCATTCAAAATGTTAATGAACTTAGAAACCATCCAAAAGCTATTAGAAAATCAATGCTAGGAATGAGAGTCCAATGTCTCAAGTGCCTCAAAAACAACGGTGGTTATTAGTTATAATGGAAACAGTATGTTCTTGTGTGTTTAGGTAAGAAATAATTTTGATTAAAAAAGTCTATGATCTCCAATTTTCCTTTTTATACTTCGGATTCACTATTTTTATTAATTAAAAACATAGATTGTGTTTGTGTCTTAAAAATTGTCCATGCACAATGGCAAAAAAACGACTCTCATTTATCGTTACCTGTTTGTGAACTATCCCTATCAAAACAGAATAGTTAAACTGATGAAAATACATAAAATGGCGGTGAAAATGAGACTGTATTGAAGTTTCTACGGCCATGATTTACGGATTCAAATGTATTTGAAAAAAAGTATTTTTTTTTTGTAGTCCACCCTGTATTTTGTGCGATTTAAATGAAACACCTTCTATGTCTTGCTTATGAACTTCAGGGCGTGAGTTTCATTGAATTTGTTGAGCTTTCGCTCACGAATATTCTGCTTAAAATGATGCGCATGTAAAACCACTTTTTTTATTCTTTGTGTGGTGGCAAAGGGCATTTTTTGTACTTTTTGTTTCTGACTACACTTACAACTTGACTTTTAAAATAACTCGAGAACATAAAGTATTTTAGAATCCACACTGTCTTGTGTTTTTCATTTATTGTATTTCGTTCGAAAACTGAATTACGTTGGTAAAATCAATGAATCATGCTCATCGAAATTCCTGTTAATTTTCTCCTCGTTTATTTTCTAAGAGATTGTGTAGCAATTGTTGGCCTAAAGTGTTCTGCCATAGCTTGCAGTCGCTGCAGTCATGTACCTGCTCCATCATGGCGGTAGCTCCTCTAGATTTGTGATACCCTTTGTTTAAACTTGGCTCACTGCTAAGCATGCCTGACTTGTTCTTATTGCATGGCTTTAATGTTTGTGTCTTGAGCTAGTCGAGCTCCGTGTAGTCTGAATTGATATTATAAACAGGAGAGATGATAAATCCACGGTTCTTACACTAAATATTTAGCTACTATTTTGTACTGACGTTCACGTGTTGTAACTGTTGTGTAACAAATACCTACTTTCTCGTCTAAACCATAGAATTGTAACGTTTCAGAATCATAAGATATTTTGTATCTTAATAGTAGTGGAACTTTTTCAAGTAGCTTCACGACAATATTTGTTCAAGTGTGATTATTTGTCTATCAAGCGAATGTGCAAGTAGGATAGTAAACTTGAAGAAAGAATAACACTGATGAGAAGTTATACAAAATTGATGGCTTATATTGTATCATTCATTCGCCTGCTCTAGCTTATGTTCTTGAGGCCTATTATACGATGATATTCTTCGACCGTGTGCGCTATTGTGGCTCTCTGCACAGCCTGCCATAACAATCTCCTTGGCTAACAGGTCCTGACAAAAGACTCTGTGACGGTGAGCGTAGACGCCGTTGTCTATTATCGAGTCAACAACGCCACAGTGAGCGTCGCCAACGTCGAAAACGCACACCACTCGACACGCCTCCTGGCGCAGACCACGCTCAGGAACATGCTCGGCACGAAGGCCCTGCATGAAATCCTGGGGGACAGAGAGTCTATCTCCAACGACATGCAGGTCAGAGATACCCCTTGATGTGCAGGCTCTTTTGCCCTGAGGAAATCCTTACTTCCATGAATTTGTACTATATGCAGCTAAATTTCAATGCGCATATAGCTGTCGTTATTACAGTTTCCATTTCCAATGTTACTGTCTTCAATGATACGCTGGGGTCCCTAGTGGCCCTCACGCTCTGGTTTCCTGAGATTGTGCTTGCTTTCATAACCTTTTATTTATGCAGTCGAGTTTCATTGCGCGTGGAACTATCGCTATTTCAGTTCTTTGTTAGCATGACGTGCCACCGAAGCACTTTAAATTGGTGTGCTGTATTTATTTTATCAGGATAAGCTCTTTTTCAGGGTTTCGTTATGCAAATATAAATTCCCGATGTTCCACTCACTGTGATGAAGTAAAAATAATAATGCTACTCCGTGCATCGGGATTTTAAGACTTAACGAAGCATTCTCTGTTTACTGATCCTAAGGCAATAGGAATTCTTTATTTTACATTTTCTTACGAAACCTGCCGGTGATGAAACTTCAATGATGAGCAAGAAAATGCGCCCATGACATTTGATCACACATTTACGAATGCGGTGCGGTGTTGAATTAGGGAGACTCTTTTGTTCTTTAGTGTAATGTTATTTAGGATTTTTTTTCGTTCCTTTGAACCTAGACTGAAATCTCACTCACGTTCCCATGGCACATTGAGATATTAAAATATAATCAAAATATTTCCAATGAAGATTTTTCATTTTGGAAATACCAGTACCAATGAAGTCCAAATGAAGTCTTCTCAGCAGTATGGTCCAGTGAAAATATATAGCCGTCAAAATCCATGAATTTCTTTTAAACCATATTTTTTCAAGATTTCAATAATTTGTTTTTATTTTAATATTCCATTGTTCTACGCATTCCATGTAACAATCAATAGTTTTATGAATTTTCTATAACTAACGTTATTAAATTACGAGATATAGTCGTTCAATAATATTGTTTTTTATATATACGATATTTTTTCAGCATATTCCAGTTAAAATTTACACTTTAGCTGCTTTCTAAGCTACGATATTTCCTTCCACTTCATTAAGAATTAATCGAAAAATTAACATATTATTTTCATTACGCTTCTCAATATCTAAGCTCGCACAGCGTACGTAATCAGTTATTGCTGCGCAGAAATGCTGCGTCGTTTCATGTCTTCGATAATGCTTCGAAGTGCTTAAATCGGACTTATTAGAGCCCGTAAATTCAGGTCCCCGTAATGGTCCCATGCGTTACTGGTGCTTGAGCCCTGAAGTTAAAGCGAGAAGGACGATTACTCGCAGACGGCGTAGGTGCCGTCCGTGGCAAGGTCGCTCGAGAAAGAGAGAGAGAGAGAGAGAGAGACAGAGAGAGAGAGACAGAGAGAGAGAGAGACAGAGAGAGAGAGACAGAGAAAGAGAGTGCTGCGTAAACGTGCTGTGCAGACTGAAAATTGAGATGCCGCTTTCTTGGGAACTGCAAATTTGGTGACTGAAGTGTTGCACGCGAAGGATTTATACGTTGTGGAGGGCATTGCTTTAAAAGGCTTTTTCCATTTGAAGGAACATTGAGGTGACGGGCGAGTAATTGTTGCTCAGGAACGGTTATACATATAATAAAACTTTGTGGTTATTAGGGAATTTTGTACTAGGTGTAAGAAATGATCGCCCTTCTCCATGATAAGATGAATTTCACGAACTGCAGGATAAGTTGGAGATATGGATTTGAAAGCCTATACGAATTAAATGACTTACGGTATGTAGAAATCTATGTCCAACATTTTGCTGAAACACCGTCAAAATTTCAGGAGTGGATATCAAAAATGAAATCACCTATAGCAAAAACGAAGAATTTCTTTTACTTCTACTGATTAAAATCACAGTACGTAGCTGTGTTCTGATTTCTGAAGAAAATATAAGTACAGCAATGACGATAGCCGACTCCATTTAAATATACTAGTAATTCGCTTCTGCGGTTTCTAAAAATGATGGAAATCAGGTTTAATAAAACCGTAGGAAATTGAACCCTGTAACTCAGCTGATGCCTGAAGGTTGCCTTGTGATCCTACAGATCTCATCTTTTTTCCCATCTGTTTTCTTCTATCATTCTATTTTTAGCATCCGAACTCTAATAGCGAGGATCAGCGTTGAATCAGTTTCATGGGGGCAGCATCAGAGCCCACCCGCCCAGTAATATACTCCACTCGTCAATCGATAAACAGCTCAGTGCACTTATGACGCTCGTCTCCCCTGCCTGATCAGTCATCGCCTGTTCAGTGTAGCTGCAAAGTTAACAATGCATTCGAACGGACTCTACTCTGCAAATCTGCATAGAAAATGATGTAACAGCAATCCCCTTCTCTTATTTCCGTATCGTTCTCATAGCTTTCCGCTTAAAATGGGTCTATTTTTTCTTTGACAATTTCTGATCCTTTTTTGCTCTGAGTTCAAGCCTCACAGTGCCTGTANTAGCAATAACAAATTCGAATGAAAACAAAGGGCATAGCACCCTCAACCAGTCTCGTTCTAACGCTCCGCGACCTTTACTGAATAGCCTCTTGTGAACATCACCCTTGTAGTTTTCGCCTCACTTCCTAAGACGTCCTGACTTCATTCTCGGCGTATCCCCTAAGCATTCAAGAAATTCGTGTTTGTCCATCGAATTGTATTTTAATTCGATTTCCCTACTTTTCTCCTATTTTCCCACTTGTAGAATTCCTCAAAATCGATCTTGCTCGTGCATTCTCTCACTGTTCTCCCTATTATTTGTTCTTTCAGGCTGTGAAGCAATGTTATACACAATAAATGACGCATTGGATACGCTTTAGTGCCCTATTTCATATCAATTAGAGGATCTTACGTTTGATCACTGCCGTTCACCGTTTTAAACCCTAGAGCTGTGCTGCAGACTTTGAGTTTACCAGTTTTTGCTTCCCTAACAACAGGAGCATAGTCTTTCTACGTCCATAACTCACAGCAAATCAACGTTAAAGATTCTGAAAAAAACTTATTCTTCCCGTAGCCAATCACTTTTAGTTAAATTATTAAATTGTGGCAAGAAATTTTGAAGTTTACTTAATTTTTTGCGATCTTTTCATTAAAAAGTGTGCCCACTTGCCAGTTTTGGAGAAGGTTGAAAAGACTTCATTTCATATGACACCTCGCTGATATAACGAATGAATAACAGTTAAAAGTTCAACCACCTCGTTGTTTGTATAAAATTTAGCATTCAGTTTTAATTCACTTGCCTGGAATCATTCTTTGCATTGCCACTAATCAATAGAAGAAGTAACGCAAGCATATCGTTTGAGATGAGATAGGAGTGTCACCCAAAAGCGTGTTTTGCGTTTCATAAGTATGTATTTGAAACAACACTAATATACTTATGGATGTTATTTAGATATTCCGCGCATTATTGTTACCTTTTATAATAAGCTAGCTGAGTAATAACATTGTAAGTCTCATGAAGACGTTGGCCTACCAGCCGCGTAGAAAATAAATCTTGTCATATAACAAAAATGTAACTTTTTGTGCGCACAGATGTTGATGCCGCCTGAATTCTAGCTATGTAGCCGTAAAGCTTTGAGTCCTCTATTTTCTGGTGTTAGAAAAATTCATGCCTTTCGCTTTTAATTACGTATATCGTATCTTTCTGCTCAGAGCCGAGAAATTACTGTGCTTCCTCATGCCGCGAACGAAAATCAGCCGTTTCGAATGACAATTTATTGTTCCTAAGTCACGCGCTGGCACTGATGTGCAACGCTAAAAAAGTAATTATAGCAAATGATCTTCGGCGGTGTGAGATCATTCTGGTAGATAGCGACCTCTGTTAAAACGCTTCATTAAGGGAATCCGCAAGAGTTTCACGCCACTGCGCCTATGGTGTTGTTGCGCCAATAACCTAATTAAAGTACTTTCTGTACTTGTCTGATCACAATCGAAAAAATATCGTTCACTCATCAAAAATTATACAATTTGTTTACATCATTAAGATGTAAAAAGTTCGTTTAAAACATGATTTATCTCCCATATTCGTATATCAGTTCAATTACATCGTATCATTGCTAGGAGATTGATCCATTGCTAAATTATTTAAAACTTGAATTAAAACTTAGTTCCTTTGTTTAAACTTAAGTGAAGTTTTCTGATTTTCTTTGAATACTAAGTTATATTGCAGGCTAAATACATCAAGTCAAACTAAAGAGACTGGAGATACAACATGTAGCTTAACATGATGAGTAGCTGTAGAGGGTAGCGGAACACTGGAAGGATGACCGGTATTTTTTTAAACTTGTGGTGAAACACGGCAAGAAACTTTATGATGAAGGGGAAAAACTGACATGACGAAAGCCTTTGAACACCAAAGTCGTGCCGGTAACTTCATGAAGAGAAAATGCAATGAAAATTTAGTTGTAAGCCTTAGTTACCTTAATCAAAATGTGCTACGCTTTTGTGCTAAAGACTGAAATTCACCGACAGTCAGAAAAAAAGGTAAAAAAATATCATCTATGTGTGGGCAGCGTGAGGCAGTGGAAATTAGCGAGCTGCAAGTTCAAATTTTCGATAATTCAGTTCTCTGGAGTTTATACCATTATTATTCCATTATTAGTTGATGGCCGCGAGTTCCAGATTTCACTAGCTTATTTTATCACGAAAAAAAGATTCCACGTGGAAATTTAAATTTGCCAGTTTCTATAACACATTACTTTGAGTAAGCGTTACTGTTGATAGCTTAGGCAAAATTTGGTTAAGTCGTATTTTCCGAAGACTTCTGCTCTACTTCCTTCTAAGTTAATGTGAACTTTGAATAGATTTAATTAGTTACTGTGTTTTCATCGTTCTCAGTGCTTTAGTTAGTTTTCGTGTTTACAGAGTAAATTGTTTACCTACACCATTGAGGAACTATGTATCCTTGTTCTAATTTTTTTTTTCAGATTGTGATCAAGAGCCTGCTCGTAATTGCTACCTCATTACCTCCCATTTTTTTCGAACAAAATTCGCACTTTATGTATACTGATTTTTTTGTCTAAATGCTAAATGATTGATGTTCTTTCACAGATGTGATTTTGGTGTTTGTGACCTTTCTCCTGGAATTACTCACAGTATGGATGCGTGGACTACGACACCGCCTAATCTAATCAATGAATCTCTCCCAAAAAACTCTCCCGACCACAGCAAGTCCCGTT
>VOMN01056668.1:0-31760 GCA_014899125.1 Orchestia grillus
ATAGAAAGATCTTTCTCTTAATGCAACAAAATGAGTGTTCCACAGTGAATTATTTTAGTTGATATAACCGTCATATTCGGCATTGAATGCATTGTACGTGTACACTCGTCGCGGGGATTGTAAGTAAGAATATTATCAAAAATGAATGTTGTACAACGCATCTTACACCATCGATGACGCTGTTACAAGCCTCAACCTTTCAAAATAAACTGAAGGAACCCGCTCGTAATTGTAAGTGTGTTGCATTAGCTATGAATTGTATGTGCGCTAATACCCTTTCAATGAGTACTCTATTTCGTACGGCACTGAGCCATAAAGGTGTACAAAATTTGTACCCGACGTGGTGCCTAACGAAATGTCATTGCGTTAGAAACTGCGTGGAGACGCTGCTAATTTTGCTCTAGTGGAATAGCGGTGGCGGTAGCGACGAGCTCTGTTTTGGTTGCATCGTGTAACCGCTCTGCCTGGAATATGGAAATAAACGCAAACATTTATTTCCAGGACAGAGAGCGCCTTCGCATATTCGCAGAGCTTCATCGTCTACGACACAGCCGAGCATTTGATATTTCGCTCCCAGGAAAAGCTGACTGCAATAAAATAGTGCGACTGAAATATCAAATTTCGCACGTGATCTTTTCCTATATATTTCCCCTCTCTGTATCATTTAGAGCTTAGAGGTCGGATTTCCAGACGAGGGCCTCCCTCAGGGTCCGAAGCTCGAGTGCAAACACCGGATCGTCTCCAGGGATTCCGTCGTCCGGCAATTTGGAGGCGAGAACCAACGTCGCCGGAAAGCGTGCGCCCAGGCCTCGCTGGAGCCACGATTCGCTAACAAAATAACACTGATTTTGTTCAGTGTGGCTGTTGTCCTCCGAGGGACTGAACAAATTCAGTGAGGAGAATCCTCATTCGAGCTTTGACCCAACTCGTCTAGACTTGGTCTAAGTTTACACTGAAGCTTGATTTTTTCACGGCCGCTCAGTATCGTATTTTTGGTGCATTTGTGAGTGCGTTTCGCGACAAATGTGCACGAGTTGCTGGGATCTTTGCGTGTCTCAGGAGATTGTCATGATAAATAAAGCTTGTTTTGTGAAGTGAGGCTGCGCAAACAGTTTTCTTGGGGCCGTGGTGAGCTTTTCGAGCTCGAATTGTGAGCTGCAAGTTCCATAAAATACAGCAGCAGCTTCGAATGTACGGTAACTGTTCGTATGCATTTAACGCAACACGCCTGCGTTCGCCCAACTCAACGTTGCTGCAGTCGAAAGAATACTGAGCGAAGACATGCAGATATTTTTCGCTAAACTCATCAATGGGACTCATTCTGTGGCTTCCTAAAGTGAAAATCCGCTATGAAGACCGTCATCTGCCCATGGAGAATGAACGATGTCACGCTCAACGAAAAATGAGACCTTTTTTATCCAAGCTCTTCAATTTATTCAACATTTCACTGTGAGGCTTTACGCGTACTGCATAAATCAACGTTGGATGACAACGCTGATGAACTGTTCCAACTCTGGTTTCCGCAATAGTTTTTGCATCGCTCTATGGGACAAGGTGACAGCAGTAACGCTCTATGGGGCAAGGTGATATCAGTAATAGAGCGCTCAAAAGTTGTCCTCTGGATCCTGTATTTTCCAGCGCTACCATAACACGAAGATAACCCGTTATTTCCTACTGTACCTAACGTAGTCCTAATAGAGTGAGCGAACGGTGACAGTAAACGGTGACTATCTAGTAATAATACTGCTAGAAGTAATATCTAGAAATATCACTAACAAGTCCGTAATGTATGTTAGGAATGCGAGAAAAAATCTAATCGTAATATATGAGGATTCCAGCTAACGATGCTTGACTGGGATACTGAGAAATGAAGTAACAACAGCCACTCGCAGAACTAGGTTATATTTAGTGAAATATCACTAGCTAATTAGGTTGTGGGGCAAGAACGTTGCGCTCCGACAACGCTGACTCCAACGTCAGTCGTGCCGGCTGGGGGACTACCATTTTCATAAATGAATTTCTCTAGGCCTGTCAGTAACAGAGAAAGGTACGAAAAGGTTAATGGGAAGGAATTTACGTACACCATATGAAACATCTTGGAAACAGTGCACCACTTGCAACTGTTACTGAAAAACAGTTTGAAAATGACGCGTAGGAGGTCGGTACAATCTCGGGATGCCTAAACATGGAGGCATTGGCACTTGTCAGATGATCGACTGCGTGTTAGGAAAGAATGCCCCCAACCTAAAGATCAGGTGTGCCCTCAGCTTGGAAAAATGTGCAAGCAATGATAAGAATTTAGGGACTACTCAATATTGAAATTCGAAAACATTAATTTTTATATTTATAGTTGACAAGTGTGACGAGTTCACTCAAAAATGTCTGATCGCAGAAAAGTTACCAGGTAAGAAAAGCTTTCCTAATTTTTCCAGAGGAAAATGTTCAACAGGCTGTAAAAGATGATTCTCATGGTAAGTTAAGTTCCAGTAGTGGAATTTATGTCTCAAATACGTTTGGAAAAATTACTTATTGTAAAGTTCACTTGGAGATAACTGTGTTTTTGCTCCAAAAATTGAACAGTAGATTGACATGATGGTCTAGAAACCTGAGTGGCGCAAATAGATCGCAAGTGCTATAAAATAACAGCATGGCTCATACACATTCGCTAGTGCTATAAATTGTCAGTGCTATCAAATAACAGCCAGGCTCATACACATTCGCTAGTGCTATTAATTGTCAGTGCTATGAAATAACAGCCAGGCTCATACACATTCGTTATTGCTATAAATTCCTAGTGCTATCAAATAACAGCCAGGCTCATACACATTCCACTCAGGACGCGCCATGCTTTCCGCAGAATATTGCAACGAATTTATATTTTCTTTGTCACGTTGTTATGACGTAGGGGCAATATATTTCTCATCCATTTCTACAGTTACCGTAAAAATTACAAGCAGAGCGCCATCATGTACTGCGCTTATTTATTTTTGAAGAACTGAAAACGTTGTTGTTTACCTCTCATAGAAACCCAATACATCGCTACTCGTGTTCAAACGGTGCATTTACGAAACATATTTGAACGCTGAGATCGTGATCGAAGCCCATATTGATGCTATACGGTCAATAAGAAGTGCAATACACAGCAGAATACGAGGGCTAGGGCCCCTTGCTCCCCATTGTTGCTTCAGTGGTGCCGGTACGGGACTCCACTTAGCGATATTGCCGACCAGGGTTCAACGTAAAAAGTAAGGTTACGTCGGCGTGAGATGACGAACTCTTGCGCCTAGCGTCAGTGATGCGGAAACGGAAAATTGAAATAAGCGGGGGAGTATCATGACTACGAGGGAGAGCGGTGAGGAGAACTGTTCTTCCAGCTCCGAAGCCTCTGGTGAGTTGAATGTTATGCCAACTAGTGGACACGCCCCGCCCAAAATGATGGGACAAATGTTCTAGAACTATTAAGATGCCCTCTTACCTACCGTAACTCTGACATGAAATAATTTTAGTTTCAGTATCACTGGTACGGATTGCCTTATTTGACAGTCTCGCCACTTGTTTAGGGATACGGACCCGGGAATTTTCTTCGAAGTAAATCCTAAAGAGCGTGACAGAGAGGCAGACGGACTGACCAACCAAGCAAGCGTGCAAGACTGGGTCATTATATTATATTAGGTTGCCTGAAGCTCCCACAGTGATTGTTTCAATATCATCAATTATCATCATACTTGCTCGATGTGTAGAACACCAGCGCCCCTCTGAAATGGCGAAACTATTTCCATCCTCACCACAAAATCAGAACGACTTCATACAGGAAACTGTTTTAGGGTTATGCAGATGCTTAGGTGCCCTATTTTGAGGCGTAAAATACCTTATACCTATTTACGTGTACAATACCTTACACCAATTTAAATTTAAAATACCTTACACCAATTTAAGCGTACAATACCTCACACCTATATGGGTGTAGAATACCTTATCCCAATTTAAGCGTACAATACCTTACACCAATTCAGGTGTGCAATACCTGATACTAATTTAAGTGTACAATACCATATTTCTTTTAGTTCCATTGTGCACTAAAATCTACAGATTTTCTTTCATATGCTTACTTTTTCTCTCCCTGACGAGTCCTTTGCACCAGACCTGCTGGCCACGATGCTTCATCTCCGTGCATCACTTTACGATAAGACTTTTCGTTAAAATACACCGTAAAATCACTCCTTTAGACATGTAAGCTAAGCCGTGTACATGGCAATAAGGTACATTTTTACGAGGATTCAATTCTTTTGTTAGGTTAGAGTTCATTTTCCGTCGCCGAATCGCGAAAGACTTTTTTCAAAGTATATCTTTTCATTTTCTCGGTGAAATACTAAGAATAATTTTCGAGCGATTTCCAAACCTCTTTAAGAAATTCATCTTCAAAGTCATCTTGTCTAGATATGCAGTGTACGTGCAATTGCTTCCTTCATCAACGGTTTCTAACCGAAAATTTAGTGTAGAAATTCTATGAAATGCTTAACTAACGCTACAAAGGCTTACCACGCCCCTACTGTCACAGACGCCCGCTTACCTGTGTTCGCACTCGCTAAAATTGTCGGAACGATGCTGTCCTTGTCCAGCTTACCTTAGAATAGCACTTCAACATCTACATCCTGAATGGCTAAATTCCGTGCCCCGAGAGAAGCTCAAATAGAATTCGGAATGTGAGACAACGTTGCTCGTGTAGCAGCTCGAGTCTCGATGATGTTTGTAGCTATAGTGACGTCAGAAAGGACAGCGGACATTGCCGCTCGACAAATTGAAGAGGAGAGTGCGAATGCTTGCCATCATTGAACAGCGCAAATTGCCTATGCGTGCTTACTAGAACTTGCATTGGATTCAGAGTCCTCAAGCGAGTACTGAGGTTACTCAGATGAGCAGCCGGTGGCTCTAGAAAATAGAAGTATTTCATTATTATTCAACTAAGGGAGACTCATAAGTTCCAGCTGCTGCAGGACCGCTGACGGATCTTTAGTGGAGCTCGAGAATGAGGTGACGTTCCGCTGTTGGTGTCATGTGTATAAAAAATGTTTTAAAATATGAAATGGTTATTAATTTCGGCATGCCGTAAATTATGCACTTCATTCACGGATGTTCAAATTACTCCTGATATTTTTCGTTAATGTCTAGTTCGTAAGCGCGGAAAAAGGATTTCGTCTTAGTTCCTTTTCATAAACTAGCTTTTGATATATATTTTCATTTATTAGGGAATTAAAATTTTAAATTTTCTTCTGAGATATTTATTTAATAGTTGCCAAGCTTTCGAACAACGTCGCGTTGTTCATCATTCAGGGCGGTCGAATTTTCAAAAACAAATTTCGTTCCAGGACTCATTCTTTCAACTATTCATTTTCATTTATGTTTGGGGAAATGAATTTTTATCGAGCCATTCTCGCCGGAATCAGCAAGAATATTTTCTGTACAATTTCTGTTGCTGTCGTCGCCCGTATGTTAAAATTGCGTGGGAATTTCGTATTTGTTCTTTGTTTTGTTTTTCCATTAAATCGAGGAGCGATAGAATTTCCGGCCGGGGCGCTAGTGCGGAGTGAAAGCTGGGCAGCATTTTTCCGGTGAGAACGAGCGAATTTTATTTCAACGGGGACGTAGCTTCCTGTTATACATACTTTCTACTTTGGCCTTCGAAAAAGTTAGGTCCGTAATTTCATGACTTGAATCATTTTTGATTAGCATTTTTCGAAGCTAAAATCAATTTCAAATTTCATTATACGCTCCTCTAGTTTGGAGTGATTATGTACTAATGCACGCACTATACAGTTTCTGCACTCATGAAAAGTAAAGAAAATCGTAATTAACCTCATTCAATTAAAAAATGTTCGCTGTGATGCTGTAGCAAGCTGATCATATCTATGTACATTTGTCTCGCACGCATATTTGTGCTAGGAAATACTGTAATTCAGTTCTTGTGTAGGGAAATGATCTCAAAATTTGCGACACAAATTTTAGGCAGAAACTCCTGAGCGGACTACCTGAAGCTTCCAGGCTGACATCCAAAGTCATCTCGATGTTCATGTCCATCCAACTATTCAATTTTAGGTTTGCTTCAAAACTTCTCTGACAATGACAGAGGTACGGAACTTTTTAAAATGTGAAAGCCTCCCTTAGAAGTACCTTCCACACAAACGGAAGGAATGAGGAATATTTTGAAAAATTTATTCTACTATTTAGATGTTGCACCCTTCAATTTCTATTTCTAGAGCACCAAAGGAATGAATTCGTGTTTGAAATTTCTGTATGAAAAGGCCTCCACGTAAAGTACTCGGTTCTAGTTTTGTCAGCCTAATTGTTTTGTACTGCAAAGTACAGCAAGAGAAATTTGCAATCCATCTTCAACCTCGTTCCTATGAATGATCCTCGAAATGCTGTAAATTAAAAAAATTCTGCGCTTTTGTGAATCTACTTTATTTCCCACATTGTACACTCTGAACCCCGAAAATCAAGTCCTCACAATTCTTTTTAATTCAATCAAAATTCGAACATTCCAGTTCAAATTTATCAGTCATTTCCTCGAACACCAATGTTTTCTTACCTCATATCAATCTTCCCTTGACCAGTCGCTTAAAGAATCATTCGAGAGATATTTTCAACGAGTTCAGAAGGTTAAAACAACGTTACATTTCGTCGAGAATCATTCTTAACCATGATTTTCGCTGTTTCTACTTGCCATAGCCCGAGATCTTGCAAGTTAGACGAGCTCTGGACTGGGCAGTGCGGACTATCGAAGGCTTGTCTGGCCTATAACTCGGAGCGGTCGAGCGAACTGTGCCCAGCGTCCGGCAAATTGAATTTGCAGATAGATTGAAGAACTTCCCTGCAACTGCGATCGCATGTACTGGTCAAACAACGTAGCATTGGCCTCGTTGAATACGGTCTACTGCAATGGCAGATGTTGATCATGCTGTACGATATAGACACGAAAATCAGCATGTTCATATTAACCACCGCTATATATATATATATATATATATATACCTAGCAAAAGTTATTAAATCTACCTTTGAATTCAACGTTTTATCTTTGATCAGATACATTTATCATTAGTGGGTTATAGAAATGTTTTAACTAAATACAAATTCTCACCTAACCACCCTAAGCTAGGATTCGTTGATGAGAGTATGAAGTGAGTTATTCTAATAGAAAATAATTATTTTCAATTAAATTGGTTTCAATTCTGCATTTGAAAGCAGGCAATGAAGATTGTTGGAAGAATCGCCTGTTTTTCCAACTTACTGAGTAAAGTTTTTATGTATATGATCTAATCTTTACGAACATTGAGACATTTGTTTAAATTTGTAGCCTAAAGTGAAGAAGTTTCAGAAAAGAGGATTGCTACAAATGCGCGAATCATATTTCTTCTAATGACGCAATCGCTTCGTCATTTGATGTGATTGTTTTCGTCTTGTGATTGCAGCAAAACGAGTTCGACGCAATTTACCGTCGCGCTTCCGAAGTCCAGCAATGATTTTAATTTGATCAATTCATTCATTCATTTCGTTCATACTTTGTGAGACTTTCATATTAAATTTTCTGTTCGATTGGAGACTGTATTTTGTTTATTTTATGCACCACGGCTTTCAGAAATGTCGTCAAATTAATCCGAAGGTGTCTATATTTTCGTCTTAGGAATATCCGCTGAAGTTAACGAGAGTGACAGAATATCTTTAAGTTCTGGCAACTAAAATATACCTGAAATCCTGCGAGATTTGCACGCGTCTCTGCAATCCATACGACGGTTTGAATTAAATTTTTGTTATTGTATTTCATTAGGGAACGTTAGGACAAATGCATCGCTGTTGGCGAGGAGTGTTGACTTGCATGCGTGGCAGAATCTCGTGATGATTTCGAAACATTTTAGTAACCGCAAGCCATTGATTTCAAGCAAACTCCACCATTCCCGTCGTCTTTCGCTGTAACCATTGAAAGATCTCTCAATTCGTTCCCTGAATAGAACATCCCAGGATTCCTTACTCCAGTCAAGGCACGCCAGTTCTTTGGAATTCATCATGAGAATTACGCGAAAACACATTTCCAGGACATGACCAGACGTTTCCTCGAGTCGCGAGGAATGAATAGAAAACGTACCAATATTACTGCGCACCAAATGCTCCGAGAAAAATTCTAATCCCTAGCGCTTCAAGTCCATCAGCGAGATTACGTGGCAGTCGTTGGTGCTCCGCTGGCGCGTTTTCTTTGATGAAATATTCCCCTTTGAGGCGAGACTCATTACTCAGCTTTGTTCTTGCTCTGATCTTCGATGATAAGTTAAAACATGCCATCCGCTCGCGGAAAGCCATGAATAGATCCCTTTCTTTTCTTAAAAGGCGTATGGTCTCCTGTGCTTTGTCCCTGCCTGCTGCGGTCGCTGCTCAAGTTGCTGCTGGATGCTGAGTGGCTGGACACCTTTGTGTGTGTCCAGAAAGCATATTCCTTGCGGTGTTCGTATCTAGAATTTAAAAAGTCATAGAAGCCGCTTGGTGATCTATGTCTAGCATCTCCATTCTGAGACTAATATTTGCATCCATGTATTATTCTCTTGATGAGGAATTGGTTCTTCTTCCTTGAGAGATGGTGGAAACTTGGGGCGTAAATTCCTAAATGACAGCGTCACTTCGGAAGCGAGGGAGCTTGAAAGCTTCTTCTTTTACAATAATAATAGTGGGTACTGACTCCTTGATAAATAAGGGAAACGTCGCTACACATTTGTAATTGTTTTTGTTCATGCAGGACTGTAGTATGGGGCAGCTAACTGGCTTACACGCAATGGAAAGCTAATGTGAATGATGTAAGTAATGAATTCATCAGATAATGCGGGATTCTCGGCTTACGATAATATAACTTTAACATTACGTGAAAAATCCCATGCGGATAATTTATAAGGAACAAAATAAATTATGAAAAAATATTGCGCTTCCACCATTTATGAAACAGAAGGCAAGTACATACAAAAAAGCAACTGTTTGCAAGAAGTTTACGGATGCATTACCGATTTTTCACCGCCATTCGTCACCCGAAAAACCGAGATAGAAAGTAATTTAGACTCGCACATTCTGACCATACCTTTCCGCGGAGCTCTAGCATTCCACTTGGACGCCCGTCCGGAAATCCGCCTTATTCGGGCGGTGGCAGGCCGGCTCACTTCAATACGACGGTGCAGGCAGCATCGTTTGTCATCAACTGTAATTAAAATTCAGCTCGCGGTGCGCTAGTCCAGCGCACAGCGCGTTCAGCTTTTAAATGCTACCCGGATCGTAGTTAGCTTAAGAGATTGAATTTGGCTCCGATGTGTGCGTCACTTTTCGGGCGTGGAGGTGTTTGTTTGGGCTGCGCTGGCGTGCGTACCTGGAAACGAAGCAGGTGTTTACTGAGGCAATGAGTGTTGTTCATTGAGGTTTTGGGTACTCGTATTTCTAGGTACTAGTATTTTTAGGTACTCGTATTTGTAGGTACTCGCATTTCTAGGTACTCGTATTTTTAGGTACTCGTATTTCTAGGGTATTTGAGTGGTAATCATGTTTATGATCTTGTAATGGTGAAAATAGTGTTAATATTAATGGGAATCATGCTGATGATCACGGGATTTTGTGTTAATCGTAATAATCGCCTTAATAATCGAGGTAATCGAATTCACATCAGTTAAAGTAATGTTATCAAGTCATGTTTGATAAGAAACCCTCCACCCATGCTTACGTTTCTAGCAATCCTATCGTAAGCTGGAGAGGAACATGTTTACGGCGTCTACCTTCGTCAGCAGGCCCGTCTATAGGATCTTCGTCGGCATATCCCCGTACTGTCGTCAGCATGTACCCGTATCTTCGTCAGCGTGTCTCCGTATCTTCAACTGCTAGTCCCCGTATCTTCACTTGCTAGTCTCCGTATCTTCAACTGCTAGTCCCCGTATCTTTAACTGCTAGTTCGCGTATCTTCAACTGCTAGTCCCCGTGTCTTCGCCAGCGTGTTTCCGTATCTTCGTCCAGATTTCCCCGTATTTTCAGTCTTTATATCCCCGTATCTTTTTTTTTGTCGCCATATCCTCGTAAGCATCTTCGTCCCCGTATGTTCGCCAGCACGGAGGCCCTGTGGACTCCTGCGACTACAAGTATCGTTGTTTGCTGCACTTCCGATGTACAGGAGAATCTTGAGGGCAGTGACATTATCGCAGAGTTTTTGTTGAACGTCTTTCTAGTTTGACATATCTATTTTCTATTAGCAGGTTCGAGAGTTTTCTTTACCGTTCCCTCGTTAGTCTTCGTTCTTTTTAACGCTTATTACGAATATATTCGTTGCTTGAGGTGCAGGATGAAGCAAACCTTCTCAACTAAACCACTCAAAATTTTCGCCCTGTCAATGTGAACTTAATTTCACGATGATAATTGATGTGGTGGTGCGCAGAGGCGTACCTAAACCCTAATTGAGTTAATTGGAGAAATACTCGTAAATAAAAGTTTTATACTCATGATTAGATTATTTAAAAATGACGTAGGTAGAGTGACGTGATGAGTAAAATTTTACTATAAAGTAAATTTATACTTCTAGAAAATTAGCGGATCCCGTTGGGATCGATACTTCTCACATGAGATTTTTAGGAGCTCACATAAACTATCTCCCTCTCACATGGGGTGGTACAAACGTAGACGTAACACGACCATCATGAATGAAGAATCCCAAAAATTACTTTGTACATGGCAAGACCCGTTTTTCCCCTTGCAAGTCAACATGCCATGATGACGAGGCATGGGCATTCCCTGCAGACGTTTCTGGGTTGTAACGGAACTCGTGACGTACTTGCAAACTTAAATTTTATAAAATTCTTATTCTCCATTACAAATTGAACATGAACTCATAAGCAAAACTCATTTCATTACGCCTGCGCAGAGCTCTGGCGACGCCTATTGAAACGTGGCCATAAAATTCACCTTCTCTTTAATGATCCATCATCGGAATTTGGTTAATAAAATGTACCCCGAATATAAGTTTCACTCATCAGTATTTTATCACGTGAAGTGAACTTGAAAACAAGGGGTGAGCGGCACGAGGGAGGGCCGGCAGTCTCCCCTAAAGCAGACCTCCCCATGTCCGACGGCGGCTCCTGGGTCACCAGTCAACCCGCGTCCCTCACTCTCTCGCTTGAAATGAGGCTCCCTTATTAGGTTAGGTTCAATATTAGCGATGTTATTGTCGTCAATTCTGCTCAACTTTATACGCGTGCCAATCTCATGAGGGGTATAAGATAGGCAGTCGGGTTAGGTTAGATTTGTCTATCTTATGCTATGGGGACTCCGACCCCAGAAGAGCACTGTTAGGTTTCCGCAGCTATAGATAGGCCTTCATGACTTTTATCTTTCGTGCACACTTTGTCTCTTTCAATTTGTACACCCTCTACGCAATCCCTTTTCTTGTCTGTTCTTACTTTTCCTTCTTAACTCACTGTTTCTTTGCTCAGGGAATCTGGTGTGGGAACACACCTGTGCATAGATTTCACGTTTTCTACATTCTGTACTAGATGGCCCTTTTTTGTCTTCGCTTTCTTTGTATCTCACATGATATGGATAGGGAGCTTTAAGCTTACGAATATGAAATAATAATAATAAATCATGTGCTAATTAAGAGATTTGTTACTTTTTCTTAACACGATCATGACTGATGCGAGGTTGATATCGGAACAGATGTCCAGTAGTTCAATTTCAAGCAAGTTCGGGGCAGAAAGCGCTGACGTCCGCATATAGTAGTTGTCGGACCGTGCAACCCTAGAGACAGGGATAGTTAGAGCAGAAGAAGTCAGGGCTACTCTTTCCGAGTTAGTCTAGATTCTGTTGACCTTCTAGTCAGGTTGGAGAGAGGGGAAAAGTTATGAGGTTTATTGTTTTAGCATTTGGTCACGTTCTTTTTATTATTTTCACCATTTTCAGTAATATTGCGATCATTTATGTTAATTATGGTATCGCAATTTTTAAGGTATGCTGCTAATATTGCTGCTATAATTATAAACGTACTTTAAATGTTTAATTTATATTTTCATTTAATTGAACTTTTCTTAGCATTATTTTCCGTCTATTAATCCTAATACATTTTTTCCACTGCTAAATGCTATTCGCATAGCTAACATATTGATTTAAAGGACTACCCTTTTGATCGCGCTTCTTCAATCGACGTCTAAGATTGTTGGAAATTCACCCTGCTAAAAATTTTACATTGGACGATTTTTGTGGCCTTAACCTGCTACACTTCAGACGTTTTAGACGTGTATGCAGAGGGGTTTAACACATCGAATAAAAGTACATGTATCTCAGCATAAAAACTTCTAACTTCTGCTGCCTAGTAAAAGTCAACAAAAAGTCAACGGCAAATGTTTCACGAAAATAGCCCGCAAGTTTACGGATCAGAATAGCACAAACTATAAAAAAGGATCAGAGCGCGTCATCAAGTACGAGCTTCTGGAACTTTTTCTTAAAACAGCTTAGACGAGTTGACTCCTGCAATTTGGGAGGCGGTGAGTTATAAAAGGATATACTTTGAAATGGTTCAAATCGCTTTTCCATTTCCAGCATAACATTCGGAAGATAACAAATATTGTCACGAGTCAAATACCGATGACCACAAGGCAGCCTTTCGTAAACCCGAAAGCAGGAATTATTTTATTTCCGAATGCATCGCAAAGAAACACAAGTAAAAAATACTGTTCCACAAGCTTCAAAGGTAATATTTGCAGGCATTCACATAAGTCTGCTGTGTGTATATTTCTAGCTTCATTCGACCCGATGCGTAAAATTATTCTCAAAATTTTATTCATTATAGTTTCTACTTTTTTATGCTGTGATGAGATGCTCCTCCCCAGACATTAATTACCTCAATAATATGTGGTGTACAAAAGAATAATAAAGGAAATAAGGACCCCATTATTGAACAAAAAGTTAAACAGCAAATAGCAACCTACAATATGTGCTCAATTTTCCGTACACTTTTTTGATATGATCCGTAAAATTCAGATCGCTGTCGAGTACTGCACCTGAGTATTTCAAATGAGAAACCCAATCTAGAGCTCACCGTTAAGAATTATTCCTGCCGTGTATGAGAGATGAGGTCGTACAGTATATAACAGTAACTTTGTTTTGTATACATGCCGAGTCAGCTTGTTTACAGCCAGCCACCGACTCAACCTCTAAACATCCCTCATTTCAGAAACCGCATCTTCTACATTGCATGAATTTACATAAAACCTAGCATCATTCGCGAATAAATTAACCAACATCCCTTTCTTTTGTTTTGGGGTAAAAACACACTTCATTGCGGCGTGACACACAAGCACAAGTAATTTAAAAGAGGATTATTAAAATAACTGACGCGTACAGTTAAAAACACTTTCGATTATAAACGCATGATATCCGTGACACCGTTTTCCCGAGCGAACCTTGACTCATTTCCAAATTTTTAGCCTGAATCGGTCGCTTTCTCTGAGGTGCCCTCAGAGCCGTCCGCAGTTCCACCCTCCCTGTGGAACAGGGCGCGTTTCTTGCGTCTCGCGTTGAGAAAACAACACAACTCCTTGATTCGCTGCCTCGTAGAGACCTCATTTACAATCGGACGTGTGTCCTGCCGCCCACAGCTGCAATTCTGGACTTCTTTACGGTGGAGACAGCAGGCCGTTTTTTGACGAAGTTCAGCCATAGATAGGCCTTTGGGATTTCTATCTTTCGTGGCTATTTTGTTTCGTTCGATTTTCACGCCTTCATCGCTGACATTTTTACATCTATTTTCCTCTTGATTCTCAACTTGCTGTTTTTATGGGCAGGGGATCTCGAGTGGGAACACACCTTGAGCATAAGTTCCCCGTTCTTTAGAGCCCGTCCATAATGGTCGTTTCATCTCTTCGCTTTCTTTTTCTCACGCTTCACGAGGTTACGAAGCTTTAGGCTGAGTAATAATATAATCAAGTCTTCGATGAAGTCTTACTCGGTCTGCCGTTCCTGGCGGCTCACGGCAAACCCGGTCTCAGTGCCGGGATAATTTGGTTAGAAAAATGCGAGCCTACTTTCTTGCGACCTTATTATGTCCTCAGCTCGTTCGGCGTAGTTTTATCCGAGTCTTAGTTTAGCACGCTCTAAAATGCTGTGAAAAGAAGGTATTTTAATACGCATAATGCCATATTTTGGAAAATTTTATGGATTTTATGGGCGGGGTAATTGAGGCAGCGTAGGAAACTGAGATGCTCGTGTCGGTCAAAAAATTTAAAGTGGAGCACAAAATTGTTTCAAGATTACCGAGGAATTCATATAATTCGTGAAATGATTCAATTTTAACTTAAGATACTGAGTTTCAGTTTAGAACTCAGATCAGGCAAAATTAAGCTATTCTAATCCAGCAAAATTATTTTACCGTAATTATGTAAATTTACAGGACTCAGAGCTCAAATTAGGCAAAATTACACTATCGTAATTAGGCAAAATTACGGAAGCAGTACAGAACTCAAATAATTGAAAAGGAAGAAAGTTCACACCCTAAAGTATTACTTTTTCAAATGCTTTGCTGGGATGCTGAGCCTGAGCGAGCGTGCGGTGAGTTGTAGTGTCAACCGTCAAATGATTTTTTACTCTCTTCATCAAGCTCTTGCGAATGTGAATCTCGCGGCCTTCAAGATGTTCTCAACTGTTTTTCATTTCGTTTCAAGCAAATCTTGAGAAATAATGTCTGAAAAATTCGAGAGTTATTTGAGGGCTGCCTGCTATGGCGTTTAAAAGCTCACTAATTTTACGGCCTTTTAAAAAAATTAACAACCCTGACAGAGTTGTTAAATTATGGTCGCTCTTTTCTTTACCTAGAAGTCCTAACATTCAAGAATATTTTCTGACCGAGCATTTTTTGACCCTGATCCGACGGGTGTTCATTGACGCTTTGATACTCGTATACATAAACAATTTATTAATAATTTGTACTAATCATGTTTGTAAAGTTTTTGAAACATTACGTCAGGACCTCTGGATATGACACAGGAATACTGGTCTTATTCGTCTGACACACACCCAACACGCTCGAGTGTACAACTTATTATTCTGCGTGCATTATGGAATTAGACATTGAGGATGTAAGTTTCACTCGCGCACTTCGAGCGCACGCATTATTGAACGCTCCCAGTAATGTGCTAAAAGCGTCTTTCATGAAGAGTCGACTGAGGACGTAATTAATTACCAATGTTGTACGTCAACGTCGCAATGGCATTGACAGTTTTTTTCTGTCGATAGCCGAGCGCGTCTCTTCGTCTCTTCACCCCTCAACCCTTGAAGCTACAGAAGAGGGACTCCAGTCTAAGCGCTACTTACTGTGCCGTTATTGCAACGAGTTTCTCCTATTTCTCGGATGATGGAAAGCCCACGTTTTATTATTAAGGCTCTCTGCCTCACCCCGCCAGCGTACAAAACGCGCGAAAAAATTATCTCAATCGAGACAACGACGCCAAGGACGGCAGATCTGGCGCCTTTAGAACAGAGAAGCAACAGAAAATCTAGGAGTGTTATACTACATCGAGACTTTTCGGAAATTCTTCACAATTATTTACGAATATTCTTATGAATGTAGGAGCACTCATGATTTGCGAAATCTAGTATGCGGTATTTTTCGTCTAGTAATTCAAATGCATTTCTCAATACAAATAGCTCAAAGTAATCTTGTTATTGAATTCGTTAAGAGCTCGTAATGCATTCCCCAATCAATGATAAAACAATTTTTTCCCATTCAGCCACTGAATATCCACGGCGGTACTCATGCGTAGTGAATCATTCTCTTTAATAGGGTGACCGAAGGGAACGCTATTAGGTAACCTGAAATTTTAGCAAGGCTTTCGGGACCTATTTCTTTCCAGTCGCCTTTGCTTCTCTCAAATTCCACACCTTCTTCTCTATCTCTTCTTTATCTTCTTTTACTGTTCATTCTTAACTTGCTATTGCTATGCGCAGGGGATCTTGTTTGGGAACACACCGTGTGCATAGATTGTTCTGTAGTTCTGACTAAATTACCCCTTCTTTTTGCTGTTTCAATCGCATTTCCTGTAAATGGGATGCTTTAAACCATGGCTATAACTAACTGATAACTCACTTTCTCGCGTTGCGGTCTGAGTCTTCAGCTCGGAGTAGTTTCTATTGTGTAAGAGTACAACGGGAGTACGAGGCAAAGATCCTTTTCTATTACAGAGACAGAAGTCTATCATGGGAGTTATTGCATCACCGAGCTTCTATGGCCAAGGTCAAAGACTCGATTTTCCATCGCCTTGAAGCGGACGTTTTATGGAGGTCGCGGTCAGTGCTCGCTGCCTTTGCCCTTCGATTGCTTATTTAGGAGGAGCAGAAGGGTCAAGTTTACAAATATTCGCGACAAATAGTCCAATTCAGTGTGAAAAATCAAGAATATCGTGAATTGTAGTGAATCATCATTGAAGAATTTTTTTCGCATGATGAGAATCAACTCCATCATCGTCGTTACGCTAAAGCACGCAGCTCGTACCGGTTTGTTTTAGTGAGGCAGATCTGTCGTGAATTAGAATTAAGATAAATCTTTAGTTAAGTGAAACTTGAATTTCCATCAAATATAGTTAACTTATTATAATTCTCACTTCTTTCTTATGTGCGCAAGCTTTCGTCAGCTACTCACCATGAATCCTGAATTATGTTTTTTCGTGTTTTCGGGGCCCAGTCGCGCTTGGTTTTATGTTCCGAACGCCTTGAGCAAAAATTTGGCCCGCACTTCTCGCGCCAAACTGGCGCACCACTTCTGGCTCTCCTTCAGAGATCCTTGATTTCTCGCAATAAAACTGTGCTCTCTGCCGTCGAGTTGCTCCCATTTCTCAATGTTCTTTATTTGACCTTGGTGAGATCGTGCGGAGGAGCGAGGGGTCTGGGCTCGACTGTCTGCTCGAAAACTTTAGCCTTGGGGTCGCTGGATGTTCATTGGACGGCAGCCCGAACCTCGAAGGCCGAATTGTGCTCTTGTTAGATGGCATTTTTGCCTTCGTCAGTAATTGATTCTCATTTATGCTGCGCCCGAGGGATAATCTCTGTTGAGACTAGACCCAGAACGGCAGTTCTTAAATGCTTCTTGGTTTGACGTTGATCTTGGGCTAATTTTGGACTCATTTTATGTTCTACTGTTTTCTACGGGTCAAAAACGTACAAGAGCTGTGAAATGTTTCCTCAACGTACAGAGTCCTCTTTTTGAACAGAAAACCTTGACCTTGTTCGCAAGATCAAAAGGCGTTTCTCAAAGACGATTAGACGCTCGCTGCATTTGTACGCATGCCTTTCAGCATCTGGGCTCTTGCTTTCTCTTCTGCATTGTATCCTTGCTTTTTCTTCTGCAACCGTATCTTTACTTTCTTTTCTGCAACTGTGTACTCGCTTTCTCCTTCGCATCTGCATTCTTTCTCTTCTGCAACTGTATCCTTGCTTTCTTTTCCCAGTGTCAATCCAAAAGCCGCTAAAATGTGGGACATTTTCCTTGCCTTTATTCTCGCGACAACAGCGCGAGCAAAATTACCGGCCATTGGAGGTCTTCAAAGTCGACTTTCCGAGAGCCTTTTCTCTGATGAACAAAATTCAAATTTAGCTTTTCATAAAAATTACGAGCTTTATATTGCGTGTCATTTTATTTCAGCCGATAAGAATATCTATGCAACGACATTTAACGTTCCTGATGGTCTGTGAATTTGATTAAAACCGCGTAATATTTTTGTAGGAAAAGTTGAAATTCCTCTGAATGCCAATAGGTTCTGACATTCCAATTAAAAATTTGAAGTACGTAGCAAAGGAAGGCTAAGTATTATTAGGTCGAGTTAGCACCCGAATTATAATTCAATCTACTTGAAAATGCTTCAAAATACAATCCAGAGCTCACATTATCCGCCTTTTTTGTATTCACACTTGAAAAATAACTATTATTTAGGGACCTCTAGAGTCGCATTTCATGGCCCTGAATTGAATTGAAAATTATCATGACTTTCAATTTCTTCAATTAATAAAATTCTCATTCATTATATTGTGGAAGTATTAAAAGATTTTCTCGTCTTAAAATGAATCATATCAAAATTGCTTTCATTCATTTGCAACCCTGTCCATAAAAAGACAGTTTCTTTCAATTGGTCAGTGTGAAAAAATCTTTCAGAAAAAATTAGCAAAACTTGTTAGTCAAACGAAACTTTTGAAATGATTTATTGATACGAATAGGTAAGAATTTGTAAGAATGGGTGAAAATAGGGGAAAATAAGTGATAATTGGTAAGAGCAGGTTAAAATTGGTAAAACCAGGCAAGTATGGGTAAAAATAGGTAACCACTCTGCGAATTCATCAATGGCTACGCAAGCCTCATGCTTACCCTTGACCCTACTTCCTGAGGACGTTGACTTTTCCCGATATCGGTTTGTTGTCGGCAAGTTATCGGAGTGGCCAGCCCAAGGATTTATTGACTTTCAAAGACTGGTTATGAGTTTTCGTGAGCTCTCCCTCTTTATTTTAGGCGATAAACCGTCCTTGCAATTCATCAGCAGAGGTATTCTCATTACTCCCTTGAAATTTAGTGCTCCTGTACAAATGCATTGTATAAATTGCTGCCTGACTCGCAGAGCGCGCTGGTCCGCGATGTTACAAGGTTGTGATGCTGAACCTTTGCTCAATGCGATGAGTGTGAATGTGGAGGAAATGTTAACTTAGCGCGAAACTTGCGTTTTCTTTTAAAATGTGTATTATTTTGTTATTTATTTATTCCACGTTGTAAAACTTCTTTCGAAGATTTTTGGCAAGCTTTTGTAATTCATTCCAGGCAATTCCATTTCATAAGCTTTACAGGCCAACATTTTTCGTAGCTTCAGTTCACGTTCGTAACTTTGGAAACGCAGTCGTTTCAACGAGGATGCGTTGATTCCTAGTACGTCATTTTGTGATCTTTCCTTACCCTCATACGATATTATGTTTCTAGACCTTCATTTATGCAGTTAGTATATAACGAAAAAACTTAACCTCGAGTTCACATTTCAATTTGATGGCGTTTTTAAAAATTTATTTCATGAGTTTCGCAGAATATCATGAGACTGAAATTTGCAATCTTGTATATTGGCATTGCATATCATGTGACTGAAGCTTACAATCTTATATACTGAAATTGCATTAAAAGTTCCTTGAATCATCTCAATCATCGTTTTGAAATTTAACCTTCAGCAACAAAATCATTTTGAAAGTTTATTCTGATACATTTTAGAGCGCTATCGTGGGGTCAGGAACAATGTTGATTAGTTTTCCACTAATTTCAGTAAAAATCACTCAGTAATAGTGCCGTGGTAGAGGTAAAGCTTCAATTTCTTTTTTGCCATCAAATTTT
This sequence comes from Orchestia grillus, assembly GCA_014899125.1. Classification (NCBI taxonomy): domain Eukaryota; kingdom Metazoa; phylum Arthropoda; class Malacostraca; order Amphipoda; family Talitridae; genus Orchestia; species Orchestia grillus. The sequence continues at coordinate 19,408 of VOMN01056668.1, forward strand.
TACTTTCTAAATGCTGTACTAAAGCAACCGAAAAACCATACTGCTCGAAACGTCCAAAATCTTCATTCACTTCAAGGACGGACGCTATTCTTTTATTCGTCTCTCATGAAACTTAACGAATGTTCTATCAGGCCCTTGCTTAGGTGCTGCCGCGAATTATGGCATTTGCACAGCCATGAGTCGAGGCACTTGCACTGCCATGAGTCGAGGCACCATGCACTGCCATGAGTCGAGGCACCATGCACTGCCATGATCGAGGCACCATGCACTGCCATGAATTAAGGCACTTGCACTGCCATGAGCTATAACCCGTTAACTGTCAACGGTAAACCTACCGATGGCAGTTAGCGGACCTCCATTAAAGGCAGGGAATGACGGCTACCGTTCAGAGTTGAGTTTAATTGCATAAGGGAAATGCAATGAGGTGAGCTGGCACCCATCAGTGCTGTTCTGAATGTCATTGATCTGAGAGAGCGTGCGGCTGGGCAGGTACCGGTGTCCCCGCTGCAGCGCTGGCCCGTGTGCGGCAAGCCGGGGACGAAAATTAGACGATATCGAGTGCATCACGAGCTATCGCAGTTCGTGTGAATTATACGGTAACGATCGATCAAAATGTCTGTGGAAATTCGAGTTTACTGAGCACGGCACGGTGTTGGAACTCTTCATAATTTATGTAGTGGGTGACCAGCGTACACTTAAATATTCATTACGGTCTCAGGATGCAAATGCGTCCATGGATTTTGAGTGGACAGCTCATTTTCCAAACAATTTACATAATATTCTCTGAAAGACCGGTCAAAAATGATGAGGAAACAGCCATTTGGTTGAAAATGCGTGCTTTACAAGTTCACATACCAAAGGATTCCATGAATAAATTTGGTGAGATGTGAAGTTCCCAGAGTTTTTAAATTGTTTGATTTGTTTCGTTTTGTTAAAGAAGGAATTGCTGCTCACCAATTCCGATGTGGGCTGAGATCTTCATAATTCAAGTCCGGCATTTTGTTTTTGTAACTGGCGAGTGCGTGGGAGGCCGCCTCCGCTTTGAATGGAATTTTTCTGCTAAGAGTAAACTGATGAGCTCTCGAATTGCTGGTCTAGAAAACAGGTAACACGTGTAGCACAAGGATTTTTTCATCAAAAATGTTATGAGGCTTTATACCCCTCTGATAAAATTGCTTTCTGTCTCTCGTGTGATTTCAAATCGTGAAGCCTTCAGATCGTGAAGCCTTCAGATCGTGCAGCCTTCAGCTCGTGCAGCCTTCAGATCGTGCAGCCTTCAGCTCGTTACCAGACATCCTCCTTCGTCATACGTATCCAGTTTCGAAGACTTTAGCTCCGGCGCTTCGTATGTTTCACTAAAACTTTCGGTAATTTATGCGTAACCTATTCTACCGTGTCAACGGTTGCTGCTCTGGTGGCGGAGGGCCGTCACACTGTTCGTTGACACCACACGTGTTAGTGGAACAATCACGGCGTCGACATAAGTTGACAGTAGAGGTCATTAGTGATCCCAATGCACTCATTTCACTAGAGTCAAACGAGGAGACTTAGTTGAGTGACGATTAATATTCCTATCTTCCAGCGACAGCGCCACTTCTTCAGTCCAGTAATAGTGTAATGTATATTTATAGTTTTATAGCCGAATGCGGCATTTTGATTGGTCGTCCTACCACCTCTCATTACAGTTGCCCCCCCCTCCTCCATATAGTGCTCCATGCACGGTACGACCGAATAATTTTGTATAATTCTGTGTTTTAAGAAAACTCTTGATTTTTCGTACGAGTGATGACACCCTTCAAGTAATCTCAGTTCGCACTGCTATAATCCAATAATAATTTGATTGCTGTTGAAGTCTACAATAACGAACCAATAACAAGATAAGCTTTGAAGCTGGTAAAGTCTCGCTGGGAATACAACAGCAAAGAGCATCTTAAAACGACAGCATAATTAAGCCACATGAAAACAGTAGCGCGTCCCCTATACAGACGCGTTTTTCTTTCTGGTTGATTCCCTCTCACTTTTGCCCTCTCTGTTCCTGCAGCGCTGAAAAGCTGCAGCCCTCAGAGATTCACCCTTCTTTCTCTCTCAATTCAATTACAGAGACCAAAGCTATCCGTTTGTGTTCTTTGAAACTTCAAGCTTAATCCAATCTCCAGAAGGGCATGCGAGACTGTGAGAATCTTTATGTTGAATTATTGTCCTTGATTGACTACCACCTCCAGAGGGGCACTGTTTGGTTACCTCGGCTATAAATGGGCCTTCGAGACTTCTATCTTTCGTGCCCACTTTGTTTCTTTCCGTTTTTATGATTTTTTCGCTGATTATTTTTCATATTTTCTTCCTCTTCTTTCTTTAACATGCTGTTTCTATGTGTAGGGGATGTTGTGTGGAAACGCACCTTGTGTATTGATTCCCCGTTCTCTAAATCCATACTAAATGGTCCCTACTTTTTCACTGGGAGATGGTCAGAGTTACTGCAACACTGCTATCTTTACTAATTCTTTTACTAATACTAATGTTATATTATTACGTGAACCTTCGATTTCAACTCAAAAAGATATGCCCCCTCTAATTGACAGTTTTTTGTAGGTAGACTTTTGACGCGATTACACGTTATTCCACTCTATTCAAGATAAGTATATCCCATGCTTAACTATTCGGTAATGCTATTTTTATTTTCTATGTATATTTTCCATTTTTCCTGGCTTGTGAACGACTTCAACGTTTATCTTCCGTCCCCAAAAAGTGTTCTGAAAACTTCATCCATTTTAACTTTTCCAAGAGCTTCCCTGACCTTCCGCCCAATTTAGTTTGGACTCAGCTGACCGCCCAGCTCTGCCCTGCAGCCTGGGCCGGCCCGCTGCCCTCTGTCACCTGTGCAGTTACTGAGGGCAGTTGTCGTTAGTCCCGCTACTGCGCTTCTCTCAAACGGTCTAAATACAGTTGCTGTGCAGTTAGCTCTAGACTGTGCTACTGCACAGCAGGCCAGTGGTCTATACTGCTGTACAGGCCGCTACAGACTGCGAAACCACGTCATACTAGCAGTCCGTACAGCTGTGCATGTTGCTACAGTCTACGAAACTGTTCTTCAAACTAGCAGTCTGTACAGCTGTGCATTTTGCTACAGTCTACGAAACTGTTCTTTAAACTAGCAGTCTGTACAGCTGTGCATGTTGCTACAGTCTACGAAACTGTTCGTCAAACTATCCGTCTACAGCTGTGCAGCTTCCTACAAATTTTCTTACTCAAGAGCTCCTTCCTCAGTGTCTCAAACAAAAAGTTGTGCCTTTGTGCTCCCGAGGTCCTTTCATTTCTTTAGTTTACATCACACTTTTTCAGTTCCACACGAAGTCATCACCATCAAAAAGGAGCAAAATGAGAAAGTTGAGGGAGCAGGTTTTACTTCCATCTGTTCATGGCATTCGTGCTTCATAATAACTTCACAAGAATCTTCGTAGTGCTCGGTTGGTGATTAACAATGAACTGCACGAACTGAAACAGTTAAGAGAGTTTCACGACCTCAAGTTAGGAGTGCAGCTACATGGGCTGCTTACTTTCGATTGCTGCAGCCCTTTTCTGTGAATTGCTTCTCATCCTCAGCACCCAGCACTGTCTGACCCAGCACCCAGCACTGCCTGACCCAGCACTCAGCACTACCTGACCCAGCACCCAGCACTGCCTGACCCAGCACCCAGCACTGCCTGACCCAGCACCCAGCACTACCTGACCCAGCACCCAGCACTTGCTGACCCAGCACCCAGCCCTGCCTGATCCAGCTGTCACGGGTGTACCACGAGCACTAGCCTCTCATGTCTACACTGGCTTTTAATTCGCGGTTGCTTTCCGGCACTGGAGTGAAATAGTCTCTTTTTTCACTCGTGTTTTGAGCTTTTCAACGAATTTTTTCCGCATGAGAAATGCCCTCGTATTGTTGAATTTCGACGTGATTATGCTTTATTTTCATCGTGTGATTTTGGGATAACTCGACGGATTTATGTTCGCATGAACCTTTGATGAATATCGTTTTTTGTGTGATTTACTCTTGAATTAAATTCAAAATCTTTTTTCTCATCCTATCGTATATGCTACCGTGAATAGGGTTCGACCAAGCAAAATATTCCGTTTTGCAAATACTTTCAGTTTTGAGGTGCGTACTCTTAGATATCCGATCCATTTCGTCCCTTAACTAATTTATGGCTTTCTAGAAAGCGTTTGCGCTAACTTCCAAGCTTGTTGTTTCCGTGCGAAACAAGCAAAGCGAAACGTGTTAAAATTCAGTGAATTGCAAAGGTTGTTATGTACATGTTTGCACATATAATCGTCGATGACATCTGCAGCAGCTAACGATAGATGGAAATTTTTTCACGATATTACAATTTTCAATATCGTATTTGCGATAGCACCCAGTTCCACTCCATTAATTGAAATTTTGTCATTTATGGTTCATGATTTATTTTTTTAAGTATTATGCCAGTTTTCACCATAATGAGTTTTTTCTCTTGTAATTCAAATATTATTTCCCACATATCTTTCAATTACTGTTTTCCTCAAAAAATCTCATTAAAATTTACGCTAAAGTTTTCTTCAGTTGAAGTACATTCGGAATACCTATTTCATCAATACTGTAGAGAGAGCGTGAGTGGTCAACTAAGAAATGTCTCTCTCCTTGGAAACAAGGTATGTATACTTCCATAAAATTTGCCTAACTTGAGCAGCTTATAAATTTCGTGAGTCAATGATGTAAATTTCTTAACATGCGCACCTAACTTCCTAGATCAAAAGTTCAGCTGTTGTTCGTATTTACCAATTAGTCCCTCTTGTCACATGCTTATCGCTCGCCTGAAGTTCTGTTAAGGTATGCTAATTCAGAACTCAAGACTCAACAGAGGTCAACGAATTCACTCGGTGTCTACTCAAACTTACTGATTGAATTAACTTCAAATTCAAAGTCTGCAGTATCTTAAATGGCGAGTTAGCATCGGCATTGTGCATAATTAAATGTTAGTTGTAAAGTCCGTAGACTACATGCCAGCTAATTTCTTGCGCTGGCTTTCTATTCCACCATGTTCTTTCTAACTAATTTGCATTTGCGCGTCTTTATCTCTACCTTTAATTTAGAAATGGCGTTGATGAATGCTCAATACATGTAGGCTCATTATCATTCTGTGATTGAAGTATTAAATTTCAAACCCCATCGTATTTTTCAGGAAGTAATTTTATTCTAGAATATATTGGAGATATCTGACGTACTATCTTAATTTACGATCCCTTGCGAGTTGCTTGTTTACTTAAATATGAGTAGTGATAATTCTCAACCACTTACATAAACGAAAGGGAAAAGTTGAATTACGAAGGCCTTAATCCTTCTCTAATTTTGATAAATCGTTTTTTATTTAGAAAACTTTCGACCTTACGTTTAGAGTTTTCGGCAAAATCGGCTATTAAAAATTCCTGAACACAATAATTTTAAATTTTCAAATTAATTTGGAGGTTAATTTTATTTATTATCCATCTTATATTCACAACATTCTTGCCAAGCCCGAAGGAAAATTATCAACATAATTATTAATTATCAACATAATCAACACTGCGTACAAAAAAAATCGTCGTTGCCCATATCACTGCGGCGTCTCATTTTCAACAGAGTCTAATGTTAATGAGTTTCTCAGCATCTTTATGAGTGCATTAAGGTTCTCATTTGAGACCAGGCCTCGTAATGAGAACGGAACTTTGGGAATTTATTATTTTTGGCTCGCTTTGTCGTTTGAAGTTTTTGCTATTGCATTTCGAGCTCCTAATCTTCTTTGTCATTCGTTTTTACTCAGCTATTTTTACTCCATAATTTCTCGGCAAAAATATTTTTATAGTGTAATTAGGGGTAGAGATTCGTTTTCTATTTTATTGGTGCTCCTTTTTAAATGATTTCACGAGCAAGCCAAAGCCTAAAAATTTTCATACAAAAATCAGAAAGGCGCTAGACCGAAACGTCACCTGAACTTGCATTTAGACTAGGGGATAAAAATCTTTTCACTTACATATTTTTTCCCGAATTTCATAAAAACGCCTATAGCAGTGAGTTAATAATTCCTCAACCACGCACATATCTATTGAATATTGAACTTTTCCGTCTCGCTTCAGGAATAAAGCGCGGAATTTATTATTAATCGACCAGCCTAACAATTCTCGTACGACACGCGAACATTTCTGTACGATTTCTGTATGAAGTTTCTTTACGACGCGCAAACAGTCGGAATTATACTCAGCAGCATTCGCACATTCGATTGCATTTGTACAGAATGGCATTTGTGTTTGTGTTGACAGTTGTGTTCGTGTACACGCATTTGTATTCACGCACACATTTGTATCTGTAAGCGCATTTGTATATTTGTAGGTGTACTTGTAGTCGTGTGCACATTCGAATGCCTAACGAACGATGAGAGGACATGATCACATTCGTGTTCAATTCCAGCTGTTCGGCCGTTGCCGAGTCCGCCACTCTTTATAAAAACTTTTTATGAGATCTCTTTATAAAAATTCTTTATGAAAACTCTTTATGAGAACTCTCCGTTTTTATAAAAACTGTAGCGCTAAGCGTCAGGAGTCAGTGGAGAGACAGACGCTGAGTCCGCTCTGTCCGTGCGATCACCCAAGTGGAGTATGAGCTGCATCGCTGATATCGATTAATTATTTTTATCGCTTCCTCAGTGTGTCTACGCGATGTTCAAAGAAGGCCTCGCGAGGCCGAACGATGATACTTAAAAACTAATTTCCTAAAATACCTCTAGGAAATACCTTCAGTTGGTGTTTCGCCCTTTTTTCACCAGCTTCTCCACACGCGTTAAGCTACATTCATGCAGGATTGCTCTCCTATACAGTCGCCTTTCAGCCATGAACATCATCGCTTTAGGTCGCTTCAGGTCGACATTGGACGATGACTGTCCCCCCGATCCCTTCATTACTTCGCTGCATAAGTGGCCGATCAAAGGCGGATCACGGGAAGCCTCTTCTGGATCAGCGGCCAAATTGTTTACCGACGCTCGGCTCATGTTTTTCACGGACGCTGGCCAGGGTCCCCATTGGCTTAGGGAATCACCCTTCACTGCACTCGTGTTTTTCATGAAAAATGTGATTGGCCGCTGCTGCCAATTTGGGTTTCAAGGTGGTTAGTGTTATCGTTGGAATGGGAGATTTTTTGATTTCTTGGGTTCTAACTTTTATTACATTAACTCTCCGATGATGAAAGGTTGTAGTCATACTCGTAGCTGTCATGAACGATGGACTTTTTTCCTATTATTCTAATTAAATCTGTGTTTACGGCTTCAGTTTTTATGAAAAAATAAGTTTGAATTCAATTTTTAGAAGAAATCAATTTTTCGGTAAAATTCTAACTAGTTTTGTAAAAAAGATCTTCAGTATTTAATATAATGACAATCACCTTCATTTGCTACGTGCAAATACACTCCCGAAGATTATGAAATTCCGTTTTCTTTTTCAGTCGTGCGTCTGCCACCTGAACAGCCTGTCGAGCTTGTCGTACTGCGTGCTGACGGTCGGCCTGAGCACCTACGTCATTTCTACGGAAGTGTTGAGGTTCTTGCGCTACCTCGACTTGCCTTGGCCTCCTGGAACTTTCCCCAACTTCGAGGTCAACCTTCACCTTGGTGAGTCTCCAGTGTGTCGCGTCGAATAAAAAACGTATCTTTTTTCTAGCAATCGAATTTTGTGAGGTGTTGTTAGTTTAGTACGGAAAATCGAAGGAGTTTTTTGGTTAAAATCATGATTAGCGAAACTTTACTCTTTGTGTAAAAGATATGTTTCAATGGGTTACTGAAACGCAATAACCTGTACATTTTTCCCGAATCTTCGAGTGATTATTTTATTTTGAATGTTGACAGATATAAATGATGTTGATGATAAACTGGAAAATGATGTAGAAAAAATAACGAAACATTTTTTCTTATTGTCTCACTGACATATTGACGAAATGAGTGTTGGCCTCGCTTTTATAAACTATTTTGAAGAAACTCAATACGTACCCAAAGAAAGATAAGGTTCACATACAAACCAAGGAAATTTGCGGGCTGATCTACATCGACGAGAGAACCTCACGTAAGACAAATTACCGAAGAGAACAATCACTCTTCTTTAAAAAATGAACTCCGTTTTGAGGATGGAGCGGCAGTTCCGTCATGGAAGTGATCGAGGGCACGCTGTCGGGGAGCTCGCAACCCATTAGCTGGTCTATTTATGCTGAGGGATGAACGATCGCGGGGAAGTACAGCGTTTGTCTTCCTTCTGTCCATCTAAGAAGGCAACGCATAGTTATACTGCTGCATTTTGAAGCAGCCTTTTTTGAAGATATTCGTCTTTTCCTTTTTCATTGCACCATCTTTAGGTAACTGCTTAACTGTAAAATGGCAATAAGAATGCTGAAATAGGAGTAATAATAATACAACACTATCATTAGGTAACTGTTTAACTGTAAAATGGCAATAAGAATACCGCAATAGGAGTAATAATAATACTACACTATCATTAGGTAACTACTTAACTGTAAAAATGGTAATAAGAATACAGCAATAGGGAACAGAAACTAGTAATAATAATAATGAAAGTTCGTGGAACATTTTAAGTATATGCCACGGGGTAAAAAGTGTAGATTTACAATATACCCTGGGGATATTGTTACAGCTCTTAATGCCCATCAGTTCGTGAGTAATAGTGTTTTCTTTTCTACTCTATAAAACTATTCCTTTCTTTAGTGTAATTTTTTGAGTCGCCGTGTACGAATAATTTGAAAAAGCTGTGATTTATGTTTTCGATCAAACCTCAATAAAAGAATAATGCTTCGTGTCTATTTGTAAGTCAAATAATGAAGGCAGTAAAACTGTTACCGTACTAATAGGTTTTCCTGTCGTAAAATCCGCCCTAATTTCTTTATCCAACCCTACTTTGCAGAAACGCTCAGACATTTATTTCTCTCTCTCGAGTCACTCAGGTTCACGCAGTGCCCTCCCGTCTAATGATCCAGAAAAGTTCTCTAATCGTTCGGGCGATCGGAAAAAGTTGACTAACAGGCAAAGTTCTCAACAAATGAGCGGCACATGATGCCTTCTTTCCATTTTTATACATGAACATGAATGCGCTATGTTCGAACTGGGCTGTCACTGTATATTCCACCGAGATATTGTCTAACAGTTTTTGATTGACGGTAACTTAATGGTTTTCGTATAATATTTCAGGGGTAAAAACTTGCTTTCACTTGAAGCGCAAGCAATAGATACAATATCTTCTTCACATTAAGATCGAGCCCTCGCATCACGTGTGACTATCGTGATACCCACGGTAGATAAGGCAGCCCAACTCACTAGACGACTTCCAGAAAATTTCTAAAGTACCCACAAAGTTACATAGCTTCAAAATATTTGGAGGTATATTGGCTTTAGACAAGTACTCTGTTACGCTGGGGTAGCACAAAGTACATGAAGGTGAGCAGTATGTATTTTTACATCTTTCATCTATGTGTTTGAGGCACCTTGACGCTGGAAGAAAGAATGGGTTTTTATATGGGAGAAAATAGTACGAACTTATTTCAGTTAAATGATATTACCTGCTATCATCTTACATGCTGTTAACATTTTATTAATTTAACATGTTTTCCCATCTATGGAGTACTTTTTATTAGGGTTACAATTGTACAAAATGTGTGCTATCACGCAAAACCGTACTTTTTTATCACTATCCCCAAACAGATTTCAAATTCAATTTTAATACTCTTTAATGTTAAAATGTTTTTTAAGCAAAAAGACTCTTTCCTGTTGGACGTGCGCTTTAACATTATATGTATGTACACCAGTATAAGCGCAAAGTTTCCAATAGCTTCAACAAGGGGAGCACGTCTAGACAAGCGAATATCCGACTTTCATAACACTTGGATATCTGCCATGGAACTAACAGACCGTTACAAAAGCCTTCTCATTCAAATGCTCGAACTCATTGCGAAAATTTCAACCATCCTTTCAGACTAGACAGCATCTCAATAAAAGACTCGTCTAGAAACGCAATAGATCTCAGAATCCCACAATCTTGGTGCACACGCACAAAAAGACCAGGTCTTAAATTCAGACTTCACCTCGGTCCCCCTGTGCGACTTGCGGCAGTCCTCTGGCCAAAACGGATGCAAACGTTGCTGTTATTCTCAAGTTGACGGTGTGGAAGTTATATTTTTTCTTATTTATCGCATCTTTTATTGTTTTCATTTCTTCCTCATTTTAAAAATAGGAATTTCATTTCTACCGTCACCATATTTATTGTAAAAATTGTACATCAGCATATTTTGCAGCCCAGTTTAAAAGATTTTTCCGCCTTCCTTTAGATACTAAGACAGTCATTGGCTAACTGATTTAAAGCTATCCGAGGATAAAACTGTGAATTTTAACACGTTGACTCCGATTCTCCACACAGGTAAAATTACATGCCGACTAATATTTCTACTGTGAATTTAAAAATGAAGAATTTTGGTTTCACAAACTTGGTTATTCTATTAGTTTTCTTTCTAATCAGAACTAGCTTATTCGATTGATGAACACGAATTTGAAGAAAATTCGAAAATTTGTATTTATTCATGATAGTGCTTTGGTTACATTAGGTTAGGTTAGACGATCGCGTGTACCATATATGACCCACTTCGGAATCAACGTGTTAAAGCTTTATTCCCTCCTATACAGCATAGCTTCTTTGAGGACGCGTACATATTTCTGGTTAACATCGAATTTCATATTGGTAATTTAATAAAATCTTTTCATGATCAATGAAAACTTAGTTTTTAACTTGCACAATTAAATATTCGAAGATTCCCTCAGGAGCACAGGATAAGCAAAAGGGTTAGGTTAGTTAAGCTCGTCCATCGCATGCTATGGGGACTGGCGACCCTTGGTTGGGTTACCTCAGCTATTGATAGGTGTTCGGGACTTCTTTCTGATCCGCTTTTCTTCTTACCATTTTCATTCTATTTTCACTGAGTATTCTTTATCTTTTCTGCCTTTTCCTTCTTCACTTGGTGTTTCTGTACGTAGGGAATCCTGTGTGGGAACACATCTGTGCATAGATTTTATGTTCCCTGTAATCCATGCTAAATTGTCTCTTCGTTCCGCTCCCTTGAGATCAGTTTTGATGCAGCTAAAGTGCCTTAAACTAATTAACTGAGAAACTAACTAATTATGCTAAGAATTCACACGATTAAAAATTCGTCTTGGAAATTTGTTACGAAGTGCTTCCTAACTAAGCGCGTGTGGCGCTAGTCGTTTGGTACAATTTTCCTTGAATTAATTGCTTCTTGCATAAAACATTCGCTGGTAATTAAGAAGTAATTCATTTCTTTCGAGGTGGGTCAAAGAGAGGAAAATTTACGGAAGATATTCTGTCATCAACGCAGTGAATCATCCTAGCGAAAGCTACGAATTAGGCTTTTATTGAAAATGTGCAGACATTTTCATTTTAAAAAATACGGAACAAATTTCGTCCGACTGATTTTAGAGTCTTGATATTATCGTTCCGAAAAAATATACGAAACTTGGCTCATATTTATGAAGAGGCGTGAAACTCTGGCGGATCACGTCCCTTTTTGAAGCTGATAGTAAATTATCCTCATTTTAATCCCGGCGTTATTAGACTCTATGCTGTGCGCTTCTATCGTCTTTTATATCTGATAAAATTATACAGTGGAATAAACTATTATGTCACTCCTTCAGGACAAAGCTGAACAATGTAACATGTGTACGGACTCTGACCTCGATAAGCGCGTATAATTGCAAGTGTAAAATTTATCCGTTGCATTTTGATTCTATGTCATACAGAATAAAAAGGAAAACCAAATCAAAGGGCTGCACCTGAGCAGTGCTGTTCATTATGATTTCAATGAGGGCGAGAAAAAAAAGTGTCCAATTCGGTAGGACATTCGCAGCTCCGTAATGATTTATTCGTTCATTTGTAATTAAATCTCATTTGGAGAGGCAAATTCCGCGGGCGGCACTTATTATCATTCAGGAAGCGCACAAAAGTGCCCTGTAATCGGACTGGCCGACACCTTGCGGGCAGCTTTAATTACCAGGCAGCCGTAAACCTGCCCATATACAACCTCTAATTCCCTTATGGGCCTAATGCTGTCCCAGCGGGCACCCGGCAGCTGGTGGGGTTGTTTTGGTTGGGCAGTTGGGAGTGGTTGTTTTGGTGGTTGGGCAGTTGGGAGTGGTTGTTTTGGTGGTTGGGGGAGCTGGGAGTGGTTGTTTTGGTGGTTGGGCAGTTAGGAGTGGTGGTTTTGGTGATTGGGGGAGTTGGGAGTGGTTGTTTTGGGG
>VOMN01056672.1:0-10961 GCA_014899125.1 Orchestia grillus
CACAATACAGGATTGAACGAAGAGTACAAACTTCGAATATCTCAGAGCCGACAAACAAACGATTCTGCCCTCTTTCTCTTTCCCGTATCCACTTTACTAAAAGACCTGACTTAAATTCCTTTCTTTTACATGACATAGGTGTATATTTTCTCTTTTGTGCATGATTTCAGACAAGCAAACCAACAAACAAGACGACCAGAGTTTTAGTATTCTACTAAACAACACGTGACCCGTTGGTTCAAATAAAATTTATCAAAATCAAACTGTATCCAGATAGATATTGGGTGCCGAGGCTTGGACCATATATGGTGCGCAGAGGTTTAGCCTGTATACTCGTATGGTGCACAGGAATTCGCCCCGTATATGGTGAGCATTGTTTTAGCATGGATATATGTATTCGTGTATATAGGAGTTTCATAGGAAAGCTTAGACAGTTAAGACTTCTCGATCCTGTGATTTCACTTCATGCGAGGCCCCTCCCTCTGACACACAGAGCAGTAAAGCTCTCTCAACCCCGCTGTTGTGATGGACTAGGCAGCCCGTGACACGTTCGGCTATCTCATTCGATAATTTTTTTAAATTTTACCTGTTTGTTTACTCATTTTATTTTTTTCGAAGCTGCTTTCCAAATTCTATAAATCTGAATGGTTGGGGCACTTTAAATCATCTCTGAGGCCCACGCCGCCAGGCCATCATTCATGTAGCATCTCGCATCCACGCTAATGTTGGTTGGGCCCAACCTGTTAATTTTTTGTCAAGAAATGTTTTCTTCAAGCGAAGAGTTTTCATGCTTATACGGCCTGACTCATAAAAAATACACTCGATAATTTAAAATTTATCGTAATAAATTGTTACTGAAGTTGTATCTATGAACGAGTTATTACCATTTGACAATAAACTTCAACATTTAATTCAATTCTGAAATGATCGAGTGTCGTTTTTCGTGTGTCATACGGTATTTTTATTAAATAAAGGCCTCAGTATCCAAGATACGTACAATTTGTTATTTATAAAATAGATTTCTCTGTTCCGAACTCGTGTCCCGTCTTTTTTTACCATTATGGGAGCTCGTGTACGCTGTTACAAGCACGCACGCGCGCAAGCACGACGTCAGAGATTTATTAGTGTAAGTTAGACCACCCGTAACTCGTTGGGTCACTATTTTAAAGTCCTGTTTGAGCCTCTAATGAGACTTTTTTATTTCCTGTCCATTCTCCAAAGCCATAGAGAATAATTAATTAAATTTAGTGCCAGTGATCCGTAGCCATGATGGAGTGACAACTATTTGATTACTCAGGGAAGATATTTGAATTTCGGCCCTATGCCATTATTGAAGCGTGAACAAGATAACAAGCAAGCAAGATGATCAGAGTTTGAATACTGCGTAGATAGATTAAATGAAAAGAGTATACACGATTGATCATGGTGTAAATGTTAAGTCTGTCGCACGTTATATACATCACAGGGTGAAACAAAACAAAATTGGTCGAAAATAAGAAGTTGTAACTCCAAAATTAAGCGACAGAAAATAGTGAAAAATACTCCGTGAAAAGTTACGTCTTTTATTTTGATGAAGTAACACAGACACTTATCATATTTGGTAAACTGTCTGCGCGTAGCTGTGCGTCATCACGCGTGCAAGTTTCACAGCGAGGGTAACAGAATCTGACCCCAACTCTACGGTGAATGCACCCAACATTTAACTATAAAATTTTCTCAAAAAAGGCTTGAAAGTCGTGGGAGAAACACTAAGCAGATGGTTGCAGTTTTATGAAACATTTTAAATCTGTATGATACCGAACAAAAAAAAACAGTATATCTTCTCACTTGGTCATTGTCGATTAGTTTTCGAGTTATAAATGGAAGATGTTTGTGTGTTACTTATACGAATGATTGTGATTAAAATATTCCTTCTTCATCCCTAGTTAACATGAGCCACATTGTTAATATACCTAAAAAAGATTCTCGAGTCTTAACTATGATTACTTCCGGAGGGATTAACTACGATTAATCAATCTAAGTGTAATGATATGTAATTAGTTTCATGCTGTCGATAATTCTTCATATACAGAATAAACATTCGAGACATTCATTTGAGTTCAACGTTAGCCCAGAAAATAGAAAATCGAAAATTGTATGAGGCAGCTTAGTAAGGAGGCCTGGGCCCTTCGTCTCTTCCCTTATGAAGTGCGGGCCCCACAAAATACCCCCACTGGGCCAAGGCAGAGCAAGCAGGACCCAGGTGAGGAGTGCTGCATCGAAAACTCGGGAAGTCCTCCACCCTCAACCCATTTGGACCCAAGGGTTCAATTTTTGTATTTTCTGTCCACTACATTTTTGCGGATTACTTGCATTTAGGGTTCCTTTTTGTACGAAGTACGGACAAAAAATTACTGATCAGAGTATCACATGTGATGTAGTCTAGCAAAAGTTTCTACATCAAACGTCATGTATGTAAATATCAAAATTTCAACTGTCCTCGAACGAGGACGGTGCTAACTTTGCTCTGTTTCACCTAGTGCCCCAGCGACAGTGCTCCCCTGAGTTGACCAGTCCCTGTAGCCTAGGATAAACAAACCCTACTCACTTAACCCTATTACCCATCCTCTTCCTCCTGAAGGGTGTCAGAACTTCAAGGATTAAAGTTTTTCACTTACAAGAAAGTACCACAGGCTAATGTAGCTGTGTTTACAGAATTACCAGCCTGATATATTTTTATTAACATATTAGCAGAATTACCTGCCTGATATATTTGTATTAACATATTAACAGAATTACCAGCCAGAAATATTTTTATTAACATATTAATAGAATTACCAGCCTGATTTATTTTTATTAACATATTAACAGAATTACCAGTCAGATATATTGTATCAACATATTAACAGAATTACAAGCCTGATATATCATCATTAACCAAATTTCCAGGTTTATATAGCAGCATTAACAGAATTACAAGGCTCGTATGACAACATTAACAAATTGTAAAACTTGTAAAAACTGCCCTAACAGAATTGCTACGTTGAAATAACAGCACTATCAAAATTACTGGGTTGATATAACAGCATTAACAGAATTACTGGGTAGACACAACAGCATTAGCAAAATTACTGGGTTGATATAACAGCACTAGCAGAATAACTGGGTTGATATAACAGTCTTAACAGATTTGTCAGGCATTACTAGAATTTTCAGTTTTATAAAACAGAACCAACAGAAATTTTTCGCCCAAATAAGAGTGTTGATCACAGTTACGCATTAGAAGTAGTCATTATGTATCCCAAATATAATAATGACATATGGCTCGAAATAATTTTCTATTAGTGAATGAGAGGTTGAGAAGTCCTGTCCTATTCCTTAAAACAAATCCCGGTTAAAAATCGTAAATTAAACTCTAGCCTCAGCATATTCAATTTACAGCTGCGACCCTCTCTCCAAAATTAACTAATTCATAGCCCAAAGTCCTGACGTTCATGAGAACTCTTGGGAAATTGCCAAACACGAAAATACAGCGCGTAGTTCTCTCGAGGAACATTCTCTTGGTCAATTCAGGTCAGTTATGCGAATGCGTGTCTGCGTCCAGGCTGTGCACTTCCTGTACGGCTGTGCACAACTAATGTGACTCACAACACTCAATTCATCGATGGCCTCAATTCATCGATGGCCTCAATTCATTGTTAGCGTCAATTCATTGATCGCCTCAATTCATCGTTGCTGAATATTGGCCCGCGGAGTTGAAGCGTGTATGGAGAGGGTCTCCATACACGCTTAATTCATGCCTGGCGTCTGGCACTGACGGAAATGACGGTAAATGTCACATAAAATGGTGTTATTTTCTGTATCACTGATACGCTATGCCCTCTCTGACACAGTCTCACTCATTTGGAATACGTACCTGAGAACCTGGAATCGTGAATTGTATCTTATTTAATTCCTTCAGTGCTTAAAAAACTGGGGACCCACAATGAAATGTGTACGTCGACTTGGCATATAATTCGCTGGTATAGATTCTGCCGGGATGAAATCCGTATGTCACGCGTCTTTGAATATTTGATTACTTCCTTTCACACATTTTTTCGTGGAATTATTTCAAAGTCCACCCCCGCGGCTCGGAGTGCGAGCTCGTTAAACGACGCAAAGCGTGCTCGGGGTCGAATTTCTTAGCAGTTAAATTCCTGGAAGGTATACTCCCTAGAGGTCAAGTTTGCTAAGAACATTACGGAAAGTATTTAAACGATACAGCAAGAGTCAATGGGCCCGCCTGGCTCGTCATTCCTGGGGTGATTTCCGAAGAATTTTAGCAATTTCATGACGAAAATTACCCCAAAGTTACACTTTCTAAGTGTTCTCACGAAGTTCACTGTCATCTTCATAGAAAAGGATCAGCTGTGACGGACAGCTCCCACAGCAGCGCGGCCGGAACAGTTCCGCAGCGACAATTTCAACTGGGGGCCACGCGGCGACACCACGCCCCACACAGCCCACGCCAGCTCCGCTCCTCACGGCAGCTCGCTGAGCACTGACTGGAGACCCTCTCCATACCCTCACCTTGTGACCCTCCCACACCGTGCCCTCACCTTCGCCTGAGTGACCAATCACAGCGTCGGATCCGTCGAGTGCCCTCACCTTCTAGAGATCAGCCAGTCGCGGCAGGAGGTCAGACTGAGGGCATTTTGAAAGTAAATACGTTATTATCACACGAATTATCTTGGGAATTCTCTCCATGAGGAAGGAACATAAATAACCAAAGCGTACTTAGAAGCCGCGAATGTCACAGCGCTGGAGAGGCGTTCAGTTTCCTACCAGCCCCAGCTTTGGGGGAAAACAGAGCTCTTGAATGATGCTACTGCTCCTCCCACCGGCAAAAACCCCGCCTTTCTTCCCCCAATCACGCTGAAGGATCCGTGGACACTTCTGTGCGCCTCCAACGGGGACGAAACCACCTCAACAATCTGTTCCATCTTCAGAGGCAAATATGCCAGGGTGAAGTGGCCACATTTGGCGCCCACCTCGGCCACGCAGCGCCAGCAGGCCATCGTAACGCACGTACGCAACTCTGTATGGCACGTAACGCACGTACGCAACTCTGTATGGCACGTAACGCACGTACGCGACTCTACACGGCACGTAACGCACGAACGCCGGTTCTACACGGCACGTAACGCACGTACGCCGGCTCTACACGGCACGTAACGCACGAACGCCGGCTCTACACGGCACGTAACGCACGTACGCAGGCTCTACACGGCACGTAACGCACGAACGCCAGCTCTACACGGCTCGCCGTGCAATCTGCACTCATTCTTCAACTCTCAACAATTGCACCATTAAGTTGGGGGCGAGTGGCCCGTTATGGCATCATCACTTTAAGCTTCAACGGACGGCGTCCGTCTTTAGGGAAGCACTAAACAATCTGCTCTTGATTATGCTCCTCTAACGATGGTCCGAACGGCTTCTTTCTCATGAGCAGCGTTCCGATGGTCGAGTAGGACTGGAACTCTGGAGAGGACCTCGCTGCAGCCGCGCAGAGTGGTGAGGGGATGGCCTTATAGGGGTGATGAGAGGGAAGAACTTTTGAACAGATCGATTTGAAATGAATTTCATGCCTCTTATTCACGTCAAATTTACATGGCTGTAATTATAATCAATATGTATTGTAGCTGCACGCGCTGCGCCACAACACCCACGTGCTGCACCACAACACCCACGCGCTGCACCACAACACCCACGCGCTGCACCACAACACCCACGCGCCCCACCACAGCACCCACGCGCTGCACTTCAACGTTCTCTCAGTTCCGTATTAAACGCTCAACCCATTCTAATTATACCTTCATGTCCTGTATTTAAACTCAGCCCACTTATATAACACCTTGATGTTCTGTTTAAAAACGCGGCCTACTTCCAAACTCAAAATAGCTTTTTTATGTATCTATGAGCAGTATTTAACAACACTTACTGGTACAGTAATACATTTTTTCTGTTCTGTAATATACTCAACATACTGAACACTAGCTCTCTTAATATATGCCCTCTATATTTCGTATGGTTCTAAAGGTTGGACTTGCAAAAAAATACTTTATGTTATCTCTAATTACACGCGTAAACCAAAACCCGACCCGTGTGAAATAGCTATGAATAGATGGTGATTCAAAACTTATGTTTGTTATCAATTCCCTTAGAGAAGCCTTGGTACATCTTGGTACGTTCTATCTTCACTCGTCAGCTCAGTGCTGCAGCGGTAAAGCACTTTTAAGTCTGTGTTCACCTCTGCGTGATCCCTAGCGGAACGTTGTGCTTCGAGTCCATTCTCCGCAGTAAATAGGGCTCTTCCAGATTTATGCATCGGAAATTAGTTCAAGGTTAAACTAAAAAGCCACATGGATAACTAACGTGTACAACTAACGCCTTATTCCCGTTCATGAACTGCAACGACTTATTATGTTCAGTTGGACTCCATCTAGTACCGAAACATAAAATCTTCGTAATTTTCATTAAAATTTTCATTTTATTCTCAGTTCATTCGTAGAATCAACAGGATAAACAGTAATTTAACTGCCCAATTAAATACCGTAGACTTTCAGTAGGTGTGTCATGATCCGTACACGCATGTACTGTCACATGACTGGCTTAAAATAACATTTGTGTATGGGATGTGTGATGAGATTATGATCCTAAATGCATCGTATTTCCTTCCAGTGAACCTCATTAGAATGGTAACTATATAACTATGTTTTCAGTCATCGCGCTACTCATTCGACGAATTAAATATTTTTATTTCATCTCATATTTCTAGGAGCATGAGCATTCATGTGAACATTTAGTTGAAACATTCCCAGACATAAATGCATTTGTGAAAAGGAAAACATCGAGCAAATAAGTTTACATCTATTGAAATTTAAGAGTAGATAATTTAGCGACGATTTCGCAACAATTATAGCCATAAAGAAGCCAATGCACTAAGGGGATTAAATCTTCTTTGAGTAAAACTGGCATTTTTTTCACGAAACCATTGTCTGGGAAATTAATAGAGTTCCATTAATGAACACACGCTCATTGGTGGTACATAATACAGAAGCTTACGCTTGTTTCACGAGTAAGTCAAAGAGTTTTCTGGCGGGGCCAGTAAGCCCCTTAGCTTGAGGGCTCGCCTCGGTCAGACATGCAGGAGTACACCGCACGTCAGTAGCGCGTGCTGCTGTCTAAGCACCTAAAGGAATGGCAGCAACTTACTTCGGTATTTATTCTGCTCATAAATTATTATTACAACGTTTGTTAGAATATCGTGCTTCCAGAATATCAGCGTAAGCTTATAACTTGGTCACCATAGAATACTTAGAGCGCGTACAGATGGGAAGACTAGCGTAAACGTTGTTGACAGCGACCTCTCTTTGGCACCAGGACGGGCTATATTCTTTCATGTTTTACATTTAACTCCTTGAGATCCAGCCAAAGGGTTAGGTCTTGTGGCGAAACGGGCAAAGTCTGACACATGCATATGCATACTAACATATTTAAGAAAGGCGGTTCCGGTATTTATTTCTGAAAAGTGGTGCCTCGATGTACAGGTTTCAGGTTACTGAAGCCCTGTCCAAGCCTGCATAATTGAAGTACTATAACGTTATTTTCTATTGATCGATGGTGCGTACCCGGATTGCGAGGCCTCGAAGGATAAACTCTGCCATCAGAGTTTCGCTCAACATGAACGAACTGAACGAACGTTGTGCAAGAAATGTGCGAAGGGGTTTTCTCAATGCATAGCATTCTTGATGACTAGGAATGAAATTAGTGAACAGCTGATGCATGACTTGTCATTTTGCTGCCTAGGAATGAAATTAATGCACAGCTGATGCATGACTTGTCATCTTAATACCTAGGAATGAAATTAATGTGCAGTTGATGCATGACTTGTCAAGTACAACCCTAAATTTTTCATTAAATAAGTACAGACTGAGATGTGGTCATTTCACCCCACACAGCACGTTGGTCCCCCGGAAAAGGGGTCCCCTTTACCGAGCGATCACCGCCAGAATTGAGGCGTCACGATCCCGGGCAAAATTCTCACGAATAAAGTATCGAAGTGACACTTGACAGGATAAAATCATTAATTATATGTTTCCCCATGTACCTGATGATATTATTTCAAGCATCGAGATTACGGAACTACAAAAGGAAAAAGCCAGAGCTGCGACTTCTGGATATCGCTGAAAAAAAAATTCGCTACTGAATTCCTTGTTCTTTTTTGAGTCATTGGCCTTCTTGGTCTGACTAATCAAATTTCGATCTATTTAGCACAATCAAAAATCGATCTCCATATCATGGCAAAATTAAAGTTTTTGTGCTTTTGATCTTTCGAATAACCACAGCTGAGTCCGCATCGCAAACTTGGAGACGCAGTGGAGCCCGCACCCCAGACTTGGAGACGCAGTGGAGCCCGCACCCCAGACTTGGAGACGGTCCATTTAGGTGCATAGCATCCTCCGACGTGGGCCGTCTGAGCTCTGATGGACCAGCCAACTCTGGCAACTCTGTCTATGTTGCAGCAGGCAACTCTGTCTTCATTACGTCTGTCAAATCTGTCTGCATTGCATCTGTCAACCGTCTACGTAGCGTCTGTCAACTGTTTACGTTGAGTCTGTCAACTCTGTCTAGGTTGCGTTGGTTAACTAAGTCTATGTTGCATCTGTCAACTCTGATCACAGATGCTTTCGTCAACTTTGTCTAAAATTGCCAATGTCAACTCTGTTCACAGCTACCTCAGTTCGCTGTGTCCACAATTGTTTGTCAACTCTATTGACATGAACTTCTGCCAGTCTGTCCACAGTTACCCCTGCCAACTCTGTGTACAGCTGCCTCTGCCGACTCTGTCCACAGTTACCCTTGCCAACCCTGTCCACGGCTACCCCCACCTACTCTGTCCTCAGCTGTCCTTGCCAACTCTGTCCACAGCTGCTCCTGCCAACTCTATCCTCATCTGCCTCTATCCTCTCTGTCCACACCAACTTCTTTCAACTCTGTCCGCATCGGCCAACAGCCTCGAAACGTTCACCACGCCGATGTCGGCCGGAAGAAGAGTTTGTTTGGCCACCATCGCTGGGAGCTTGGCGGCCGCCACAGCACCACGACAGGCCAGCCCTGCACAACGAGTTTAAAAGAATGCCACATCTGCGCTTACGACCCCCACACCAACACGGTCCGTTTGCCCAGCAGTTCCCTGCATGAGGGGGGGGGGCCATGGCCTTGTGTCGCAAGTGCAGTGAGGAGACACCGTAGTGGGTCCTGCTGCAGCTCCTCAGGAGCCTTCCCGTGAGCCGTAACAGCCTCCTGCTCCACGTCTCGTGCTCGATCTCGCCAGATTACTGTGTGCTCAGGAGAGGTAGGTTGTGACTCGCTATTGCGTGTGTTGGACCGAAAGCTTAGGGACAACGGAACGCACATCCACACCTCCTGCTCGTTGTATTAAAAGAAAGGAGTTCCGTGGGAATACGGACATGTACGTGATACTGTATCGAGTAAAATGTTCTATGACTCTCGTACTTGCACGGCCTTCTTCCTCGCTTTGGTTTTGGTGTGAAGGTTTCAGTAGACGACCTGCCTTAGCCCACTCAGTAAAAGGAGAAGCAGGACACGAATAAAGAGAATTGCTCTAAATGGCTACATGCCAACTTGGAGTAGGATTTCGCATTTTTATTGCCAATATTTCATGCGATTTTGAAACGGGCTTAGAAGTCACAGAGAATTCTTTAAAAAATTGCGCTCACTATAATTAATAAAATCATTGCAAATGAGCGTTCGGCGTCTGTCGAATTTATTTTGGGCAGACTTGAACTAGGTTGTAAATGTATACATATATATAAAATCATTTTTGCAATGCAGTTTCAAAACGTGTGCGTGAAAGGGAAAACCGACAATAAGTCACTGACTAATGGTAAGCGCAAAAAATTGAGCCTCTAGAACAATTTTACGCAGAGACTCAAAAAATCCAGAATAAAAAATGTGCATGAACCAACTCGTGCGGTATAATTTCTGCGATGAGCTGCTAGCTTAAAATGCTTCTTCATGACAGTTATTAGATTGCCTCCATATTCCCACCGGACAGAGAAATGAAGCTCAGCACCAACTCCTCTGTAGTATTCGCTGTGCTGCCTGTGCATCTGTAGTGTTCGTTGTGCTGCCTGTGCATCTGTTGTATTCGTGGCGCTGCCTGTGCATCTGTAGTATTCCCTGTGCTGCCTGTGCATCTGTCCAAAGTTCACGCTCAGGTGGCCTTCCTCGCGCATCTTTCCGTGCGTCGCGCAAAAAGCGGCGCAGAAAAATGTCTTTTCAANCTGCGCTGCCTGTGCATCTGTTGTATTCGCTGCGCTGCCTGTGCATCTGTCCAAAGTTCACGCCCAGGTGGCCTTCCTCGCGCATCTTTCCGTGCGTCGCGCAAAAAGTGGCGCAGAAAAATGTCTTTTCAATTAGGTCTGACAAATACGCGGCTCAAAGATGCGATCAATTCGACAACATGCCAACCCTGGCCCCAAAAATGGCACCTCATTAGGCAAGGATGATCAGAACCCCGGGTGGGACTTGATCCCTTCGTAGGCGATCCGATCCCACAACCGAGGCAGGGTCCGTTTTTAGGGAGCGATCTTGCGTCGGGACCAGATCCCGCGCTAACCAGCCCAATCCCAGCCATTTATCAGCAGATGCCACAACTGATCCCGCCGCGCTCTTTTGGCNAGCAGATGCCACAACTGATCCCGCCGCGCACTTTTGGCCTCTGCAAAGTCGTCCCTAATTCGCTAGCCTCGTCCGTCCTGGCGGCGGCGCCCTGCTCACATCGCCACATTTAAAGGGACCGAATGGGACGGGCGTGTCAGAGGGCGCACCTCAGCCCTCACCTCTAGGGGGGGGTATCCTGGCTACCCTGAGCGCTGTGTGCTTATGACGTCACCAGTGTTTAGGGGTGTGTGAGC
>VOMN01056682.1:0-16207 GCA_014899125.1 Orchestia grillus
TTTTCAACTCTAAAGCCTCATGTTTATCTATTATTGCAACTTTAAGTGGCTGCTCAATATTTCAGATTTGTTATTTCATTTGCCTTTCAGGGCACAAAAGTTTATCTATGACCAGTATTTGGAGTATTTTAATAATTTTAGAGATTCGCACTTAATAAAATTTATTGATATATCAAATGCAGCCAACCTCATCAAACCGACAGAGTCACATGACTTCCGGTTCTGCCTCTTATTCACAATCCCAATCACGCGCCAGGAACTACGAAGATTAGGGTGTGTCTGAGGCCATTCTGAAGTGGTCTTCGATCGGAGAAGGCAAACAAGATTTCGTAGTCTCAGGCGAGTCAGACATCCACTCGCTGAGAACTCTAAAGAATATCCTCCTGACCATGCAAAACGAGTTCACTCAGGGCGGCTCCAAGATCACATTCTCAGGCGACAAGAAGGACGAGTTCAATAAACGCTTAATTTTATTGGAAGGTGAGATCGAAGGCTTAATGAAGCGCAGGATCGAGTACGCCTCCAAGAGTGCTGATGGCTCCCGAAGCCTAGACTATACCGGTATTCTAAACGAAAAGGAGAACCAGCTCGTCGAACTCGAGAAGAAGATCAACAATCTCGAGGAGCGACTCCGCAAGTCAACGGCCCGATAGGTTGAACTATAGAACGAAGTATCTCGCCTCTTTCAGGAAATTCATGTAAAGGACGAAATCATTAGAGCCAAGAACGAGATAATTCTAAACGAGGTCGCCTCTAGCAATCTGATGCAGGAGGCTCTTAAAAAATCAGGCATTAACCTACCCAATATTGGAAGCCTTGAAATCAGGTCTGACACTCTGACAGCCGAAGGAGCAAAGAGCCGATCAGGAGCCTTTGACAGCCTGCCTCAAAATAAGAAAAACAAAACCCAACTTCTCCAATTCTTTAGACAGTTAGAAAGAATCAACAAATCAGAAGGAATCGATGCTGAAGAGATTGACCGATCCCTGGAAGGATTCATCCTGAGTTTGGAGGGCTCAAGATTCAACGAAAGCATCTAGGTCAGAATGCGAAGGAGAAAAATAGAAGAAGACTATGAACGACTCCAGCAACAATTCGGCGCCGCTGTGGGCATCTTCCAATCAACTATTGAAAAGATTAAATCCCAGAACTCAAGCATTCGCATTGATACAGACCCTTCCATCTTCCAGATGCTCAAGGAGCATAAGATCAACGTGTATAAGACAAGCGGAGATGTGTTGCACCTGGAACGATTCAGCGAGCGAACAATCTAAGTACCCGTCCAGGACGCCCGAACAAAGCACCTGCTGCATCTGTTCGCCTCAGAGATGAAAAAGCTTACCATGCGCTTCCCCAAACTCATGGTAGAGATGGATGCACGATTGACTGAGTTCTTCCAGCAAGAGATCATTGATCTGATCGAGGTTGATGAGGTAGACAGGCTAGTCAACATAGTCAAGTATGTGCCTCAGGTAGTAAAAGTTGAGAACGTGTATGCCTACTCAAGCGAAAAATCCCGCAAGGTTGAGTTCCACCTGCGAGTACTAGTAAAGGCCCTTCTCGAAGAGTTGGAGAAGATTAAGCGTAAAACTGGAGTTGTGCTCGAAATGGACGAGGGAGTCATTGGTATGATCAACCAGGAGATCATGGGCGTAGTTGATGTAGATGACATTCTGAAGATCTTCCGAGTAGTACCCAAAATTGTGTAGGTCTAGAAGATTGTTGAAAAGATCGTAGACCGCATCGTTGAGGTGCCTCAGATAGTGGCCGTCGAGAAAATTATCGAAAAGATCGTCGAAGTTGAGAAGATCAAAGAAGTTTAACGCATAGTGAATGTGCCCTTGGAAGTGCCGGTTATCACGACTAACATCGTCGAGAAAATTGTTCCAGTCGAGCGAATTGTGGAGCGCATCATTGAGGTACCTCAGATCATTGAACGAATTATCGAGATAACCAAAGAAGTGCCCAAAATTGTCGAGGTTGAGAAGTTAGTTGATCGTATCGTCGAAGTTGAAAAAATTATTGAGGTTGAGAAGGTGGTAAACCATATTGAGTATGAGATAAAGGAGGTGCAAGTTAACAAGGAGATAATTGTGCCTTCACTTGAGAAGACTGTAGAAAAGATAGTTGAAGTACCCGTGGTCGTGGAAAAGATAGTAGAAAAGATCGTCCAGGTTCCTCAGATTATTGAAGTTGAGAAGATAGTTGAAAAAATAGTCACCCAGATTGAGTACAGGAATGCCAGAGAGGTTGAGAACCACATCGAAGTCAGACACGAAATAGTCGAACGCATCATAGAGAAACCCATTCCTATCATCCAGACAGTTGAGAAAATAGTCGAAGTACCCCAAGTTATCGAAAAAATTGTTAACACCACCAATACTATTCGTGAGCCCTTCGAGGTACCTGTCATTCAGGAGAAGATCGTTATCCAAGAGCGAATCAAAGAAGTGGAAGTGATCCGGGAAAAGATCGTAGTTCAGACCAAGTAAATCATAAGTGAAGTCGAGAGAATCGTGCAGGTGCCTCTATTCCAAGAGAAGATCGTCAAAGTGACCGAGATCGTTTAGAAACCCATTATTCAACGCTCTGAAAACACTATCATCAAAGAGGTCTACCTGCGTGATCCGCTGATTGTCAAGGAACCTAAGATCGTCGAGGTCGAGAAGGTCATCAACAACTATATCGAGGTGCCCAAACCCGTTAAGTATATTGAAGAGAAGATCGTCTAAGTGATCCGACATGTCGACAGAATCAAGGAAATCAAAGTACCTGTCGAAAAGATCATTGAGAAGATGGTTGAGGTACCCAAGGTTGTCGAGGTCGAAAAGATCGTTGAGAAAATTGTCGTAGTACCCAGAGTCGTTGAAAAGGTCGTCGAGGTCCCACAGATCGTCGAGCGAGTCGTACCAAAGATCATTATTGAGGAGCGAATTAAAGAAATTGAAAGGATCGTGGAAAAGCCAGTCATCCAGGAGAAAGTTTTAGAGGTCGAAGTCATCAAGAACGTCTTCATTGAAGTCGAGAAGGTTGTTGAAAAGTTCGTTGACAAGCTGGTTGAGGTTCCCAAATATGAATAAAAAGTCATAAATAATGAAGTTATTGTTGAAAAGGTGATCGAAGTCATCAAAGAGGTCCCTAGACAGCTGGAAGTTGAAAAAATTGTGCATAACACAATCTAGGTGGCCACACCAGTTGAAATCGAAAGACAAATCATTGTACCAATCGAAGTACCAGTTCCAGTGGAAAAAATTATCGAAAAGATCGTCCCAGCAACTGAGGTCATTGAAAAGATTGTTCAAGTACCTCAGGTCATTGAGAAGGTTGTCGCCCAAAGAGCCGAAGAGGTCAGAATCTAATAAGTCGTAAGAGTTGAGGAGAAGATCGTTATTGACTAGAGAATCAAAGAGGTTGAAAGGATTATACCACATATATCAGAAAAAATCAAGGAAGTCGTTGTAGAACGTGAGAAAATTGTACCTGTTCAGTCAATCGTGCAGGAGATTGTCACTGCACAGCAAATAGTTTAGAAGGTTGTGGAAAAGGCAATCACTGTTCCAAAAATCCACGAAGTCGAGAGAACAAGAGAAGTTATGGTCTAAGTGCCCCGAATAATTGAAGTTGATAGGATCATTCCTCAGCTTGTCAATGTTAACAGATACATCGAGAAAATAGTCGAAAAGATTGTCGAGGTACCAATCATTGTCTAACAGATCAAAGAGATTGTCAAAGAAAACGAAAAGGTGGTTGAGGTCAAGACCGAATTCGAAACCGTAAAAGAAGTCGAAAGAGTGGTTGAAAAGGCCGTTGTCATGGAAAAGTTCAAAGAAGTTGTGAGAAACATCAACCATATCGAAAAAATTCTGCAGATCGTTGATAGATACGAGCAAACTCCTGTCGAGATCATTGCTCATCAAGAAAAGCTCGTTGAAGTTCCATATATTCTTGAAAAGATCGTTGAAAAGATCGTCGTCATGCCTCAAATCGTTGAAGTACTCAAGTACGTACATGAAGTCGTTGAGGAAGAAACTCTGGGTGTGGCTGTGGGTGTTGATGTATCTACCCATGAACAGAAGTACAAACTTTTGACAAAGGATCTAAAAGCCAGCATTGGTATTTTGTTGGCAGAACTCAAAAAAATGAGAGGAGGAGCCAACTCTGGCCTGATGATTCAGATAGAAGTTATCGAGAAGTTCTTGCTGCAGCTCGAGCAGCACATCCTTACTCCTAGAATTGTGCAAGTCGAAAAGGAGAAAATTGTCGAAAAGATCGTTGAAAAGGACAACATTGTGAGAGTACCGACCCAAGATGAGCGCTCTGTCAAGATGGAGCTTACTCTATCCATGTTGGTTGAGCAGTTGATTATGGAGCTCAAGAACGTCAAAAAGTCAAATCCTTCAGTCAATTTCAACCTTGACGACGATATCAAGCTCATTTTCTTCTCAGAACTTGATTCCAGCAGTCGCTCAGTGGGTGATGACTTCAATATGAAGCTCAAACAGTTCTCTGACTCAATTTACAGGAAGTTCGAGTCGCTAGGACATTGGTCCTATGATCACCAGCTCATGCTTAACAGCTTCCTGCAAGAGAGATTCCTCATGGCTAACTTGGTTAAGAACGCAAATATCGAGATTGAGAAGACCAAGTCGATTCATTTCAAGAAAGAGGAACAACTCAAGGAGACTCAAAGTCAACTTGCAGTCATGAGTGGAGTTCTCTCTAAATTCAGGTCCTTGTAGATTGAAGGAATTTCGATCGAACAACAGAGTATAATCCAGAACATATTCTCTCAGTTTGATCAATATGAGTCAACTGGAGCCTTTGAGCCTGTTAGGCACTTACTTGAACTTGAAGTCACTGATTCTAGAATCCAATCTTTGATCAGAGAAAAGGATGAATAAATCATAAGGCTCAGAGGTCAGATATTCTCTATTGAAAAGTCTAGAAGCATTGGAGCCAGCAGCGATAGTCAAAATGAAATCATCAAAGTACTTCAGGGAGAAAATCTCAAACTTAAGAACGAAATTACTCAACTTAGATCAGAGCAGGGTTCAGAAGAGCTGCTTAGATAGTATAAATCACAAATTGGAGAACTTAATGACAGGATATTGAGTCTAGAACAGGAGAAGTCTGATCTTAGTGCAGAATTATCAAATTTGAGAAGAGAGTATGAAGTGAGACTCCAGTTCTCAGCATCTAAGGATTCAGCCAAAACTGAAATTAGAAGTCCCGATCAACTGACTAGTCCCGTCAGTAAATATCCCATGGGAAGTCCTCAACAGGCTGATTATGGAATCAGAATGGTTGACTCTAAGATAGAAGATAACAGAGGAACTGGTACGGGAATGGGTGAGTCAAGAAGATCTGGAAATTCTGGAACAGGTCAAAGCTCATCACGAGGTGATTTGGATTCTTCCAGAACCAGTGGTCAAGGAGCTAGCTATCAAAACACTAGCTCAATGGCCAAGGATGGAGGTTCAACATACTATGGAAAGAGCGGAGTACAAGGAAACCAAGGGCAAGCACAAAGTGGAGTTAACAGCTCTCAATATACCAATGTAAGTCAACCGTACGGAGGCTCAGCTTCATCGAACCTTCGCAGTTCTGGCTCAAGTGGGCAACCCTCTTACAATACCCAATCTCAATATGGGCAAGGAAGCAATAATAGCTCAAATCAATCTGGCTATAGAGGACAAGGCTACCAACCGTCTTATCAATCAGGCAATAATCAGGCAGGGCAGACCAATCAAGGAAGCACAAGCAATCAAGGAAGCACAAGCAATCAAGGAGGGTATCAAAGTTCAGCATACCGGGGACTTGGGCAGAGTGGGCAGAGCGGACAGAGTGGACAGAGTGGACAAGGTGGAAGTGGACAAAGTGGAAGCGGACAAAGTGGAAGCGGACAAGGATCCAACTATTCTTCCAGCTACAACTACAGAAGAAATTGAATGACTTGAAGCAATCATCATAGATTTTTATGATTTAGATTATCATTTGTAAATTATTTATAAGTCAAACCCCATTAATTAGTGCTAAATTAATAAATTATACTTCTCAATTTCCATTATTCAATCAAATTCTAGTTCGGATTTGCTATTTATTGACCAGTAATTATTGAATTTTTACTGTGAGTCTGGGATTGGATAATTTACCCCACCGAATGATACTTTTCTCTAAGAATTCAGACATTTCATCAAAAATATTCAAAGGATAGTTGTTTTCAGAATCGTTAAAGTCAGCATGAGATATTCTGTTTTCTTGACTGATAGCCCCTTTTTACTCAGCTGCAGATAAAAAAATAATCTCTAAAATTCCCTCATAATGTTAATCAAAATCCAAGCTTTTATGATGATCTGCCAGGAATCTCAAAATAAAGGTTAATAGTGTTTTAAGATTTATTTCATGCTACTTTAGCCAAAGATCTTTTGGAGAGATGTCTTTTTAGGAAGCATTTACTGAAAAATTATTTGACTTAACACAATCAAGAGCATACACACAGCTTGTATATATTTTCAAAAGATTATTAATTTAAGCTGTACCTATTTCGCTAAAATCCCTAGAAAGAACCTATTGTAAAATATTTTGCTCTATTTTAAAAGATTATTTAGAAAAGGGTTATTAAGACAATTTTCTCAATTGGCTAAGGCTCATTTAAGCAAGTATACGCGAATCTTCATTAAATTTTTTAGTTAATCTTTACATTATAAAATCCTTTGATGAACTTTTTAAAAGTCTTGCAATTTACAAAATTGAGTCAAAATGTATAGAGCAAGTTATAGGAGCTAATTCATAGCTTATTCTTTCTATTAATAATGCCATAAATTGTTCTTGAAGCTGAAGATCTTTTGCGCTTTTTAATATTTCAAGTTTTTGTTATAAAGTAAATGTAGATTACTCCAAAGACTCAAGCTTGAAACAGCTAAATAAAGACTAAACCTTCATTAAGAAGTCATTTATGAGAACATTTGAACTTTAATCTGACTCAATAGAATTTTTAGTCTAAGCTAATGATTTTTATATGTGCTCTTTGCAAAATTTATACATGAAGATTATGCCTTTTAATGGAGGATCTTATATTACTAAAAATAGTTTTATGTATAATTATCGCAAGTATTTATTTTAGTTTTCTGTTTCAGCCTTTCCATTCTCTTGGAAAATGAGATTTTTCGAAATTTCACTCAGCTGACTAAGCAATTCTAAATTTTTGCAATGGTAAAGATTTTATTTCATTTATTACTCAAAGAATGACTTGAATTTCATGAACAGTTCATAGTTGACTTTTCTTACCATTTTTGATTTTGCTGTTGATGGGTTTTCTGTCAAGTTTAATAAAACTTTTTCAAGATTTTTTATGAAAAGAGTTCTCTAATATTTAGGCTTCTTAGAGAAGATTCCTTTTTGAAAGGCCCGAAATAAAAACAGCTTTATGCTGCTGCCAATGGTCTCTTTGGTAAGGTCTATTGAGTATTCACAATTTATTATTTAGAATGAATCATTTAAATAAAATTTCACCCATTCAATAAATATGGGAGAATTAAAGGCCTTGCTATCTAACTTGTTCGTTGCGAGCAGACATGCTTAAAGAAAGCTTGAAGGTCTCATGTGCATGTTGAAGCATACTAAAAGATAAAGCTAGCTAAGCGCTTACTTTTTAATACTAAACTTCGGATACTCTGATATCAATCTCATCGTTTCTTATAAATTCTCATCAATCTTTTTGTCGCCCTTTCTTAAATTGCTTTATTATTTGCCAAAGCAGTTTTTAGATAGAAGCGCCTGCTAGAAAAGAGTTTTGACATAAGAATAATGACGAAAATTATTTTTGATGTCATACTTTAGTATCAATTTGATTTACTCTGCTGTCAATCTTTATGATGAATACTGATTGAGACAAGCCCTGGCTGGATCGAAGCCTTTATTAGTAGAAAATGCATATATTCTTTTGGGAAGGTACAGATTTAAGGAGAATGAGATACTCCTTTTTGTATAAAATAAAGTACTCAAACAATTTAAAGTCATAATTAATATCTTTACTTTAATTATATAAATAAAAGCAATATTAAAAAAAATGTATTTAAAAGAGTATCAATAAAAAATATAGAAATAAGTTTATAAAAAAAGGAAAATGATTTCAATTAGTTCTTCTAATTTTGCTTTTGATTTTGATCAATCAATTAATCAGTCTAACTTTCTCCATTAATTTCTACTAGTATCAGAATTGAACCTTTGTGTATTTTATTGATAGCTACTACTTCCATCAAACTTACTATATCCAGTTCTTTTGCTATCTAAAAATTATTGTAAATTTCTGAGTTGGTCCAAACCTCTGGATTCTATTTTAGTAG
The DNA here is from genome assembly GCA_014899125.1 of Orchestia grillus. Lineage (NCBI taxonomy): Eukaryota > Metazoa > Arthropoda > Malacostraca > Amphipoda > Talitridae > Orchestia > Orchestia grillus. Next base: position 8,346 of record VOMN01056682.1, read on the forward strand.
CTCTTGTTCTTTCTTGATAAAATATTCTGTTAAGATCTGCTATTCCCTTTGCTTCTTCTTCAAACTTCCTTCTTTCGCCAAGTAGCTCCTTGAAGTATGTATTTCTATGGCGCTTATCAGGGATATAGTTATAAGGCTAGTTCTCGACCCTATTTCCGAGAGTAGGATAATTGGAAGTCGAAGAACCTCTCAGTTGATATGAGCTCAACGATAAATTTGCACCTTAGTCATAGTTTTAGTCATTCGACGCAGACGTTTTTACTTTTTGTTGACTTGAGTAATTGTGTTGCTGTTGTTAATATTTAAAGCCTGACTTATTTTGGGCATTGCTTCTATTTTTTGCCGTTGCTGATTCTCTTTCAACAACATTATTATCGAATTCTGATGTCTGCTTCTGAGAAGAGTATTTGTTTTATCTTTTCATGTCTACTTCATATCTTTGCTTGAGGGCTTCTTGATCTCTAAATATTTTTTACTCTTCTTATTTGTCCTTTCTCTTTTGCTATTACTTTGCTTTTCGCTTTGCCTATTTCTCATTTTCAATTTGATTTCGTAATTCCACAAAGTAATCCTGCTGCTTATTTTTCCTTTGTTCCGATTAAGTCTAAATATTTTTCATCAGACTAAATGTTTCTGTTTATCCGGGCCGTTCAATTAAATTAGTATTTTTCTTTGAAAATGACTTCAGCTGAGAATTTTTTAATTACATTTCCTGCTTAAGCTCGTCTCTATAAGCCATCTATTGTTCTCGTTTGTTGTTATTTCGTCGTTTTTCGCCATCAAAATACATTTATTTCGATTCAATCTTTACTAAAATAAATTATTAAAAATTGGGAAAAATAACTTAAAATAAGGTTTAATCAAATTTATACAGGAAATATTGTTCTTAGATTGAAAACTTGAATTTTTATTTTATTTCTTTAATTCTTTTTTATTGTAAAATCTTAAGCTAAAATCTCTTATTCTTCATCGTTTAGATCAAACTTGGAAGGCTTTTTGTGAGTTTTTGTATTTTTAGGTTAGACCCTTCTGCTTCCTCCAAGTTTTTTAACTATTGATTTGTTTACGTAATATCTTTGGCTTGAAGTATGATTGGATAGCTTCAACTTGTAAAGCTAGTTTGCATCTAAAGTAATTTTTTTTGAGTTTTCTTTCTTAGAGCCAGAAAATTAATGTTTCTAACTATTTGCTTTTTCAAGATTGTCTTCTGACTTAAACTAGTCAGAATGATTTATCAACTCATTTAATTTTTTAATCTGTTTTTTATCGATTTTAGTATCTTGTGTGCCCTAAACTTGTTTGTCTTTATTTCCTGATAAGCTGTACAAAGAAATTTAATGAGTTAAATATTTTTTCTAAGATAAATTTTAGTTCTCAATATCTGCCTTCCTAGTATAGGGCGAAAATATCTTTTTCTTTGAACGTTATCTGCTGGATTCACGACATTTATTACCCGTATCATTTATAAGGTTAAATGATGAAACAGAGCGTTTTGAAATTTTGGGTGTTTCAATTGATCTTTAAAGCAAACTATTTTGCTATTATCTTTTAGGCTCTGTTTCTCTCTGCACTCTTTGATAAAATCCACTAAAAATAGAACAGTTCACGATGCTATCAGTCTCTTCATTAGATTATCTTTGTGGCCCGTAAATCTATGACTATGATGGCTAAAAAGAAGATCTATTCTTTGGATTCAACTCCTTCTAAGCTTGTTTTTTGTTTTTAATAATTTATTTTTTGTATGATGATATTCTATTTTAGGATTTTTTAAATATATTTTTTCTTGGCGGAGAAATAGATCTTCTTTCGAACTATTTGTTTTCTTTTGTGGGTATGAACTGAATATGACTTTCAATATTTTTTTGTATTGATCGATTGATGTTTGCAAATTAAGAAACACTAGGTTTGACGGTGTTAGTGTTTTTTAAATTAGGATTTTGGCCAACGTCCTTTGTACCTTAATCTTCTTTAGTAATTTTCTAGATAGCATGCTAATTTTAATTTTTGACAAGCCCATTAACAGCAAATAATATTTATATGTTATCTTTAACAGGTTTGGGTTCTGACAGTAGAAAAGACTTTTTTTATTCAAATGCTTAATTTTGTAAATTTGACTAATTGCTTGTGCGGCCCTTTGTTGAAGACATCTTATTTTCTTGGTCTATTATATCAGAACACTGCTATGCCCTTTCGCTCTGCTCTTGAATTGATTCTTCAACAATTTTGTCTAAATGATCAGGCTCCAAGTTATGCTTCTTTGAAGAGTTGCTTTTTTAATCATCTAGTTTTCTACTGTTAGGATTTTTAGTCACATGCTTTTTCTATAAGGCATAAGATATTTGGTACAACTTTAAGACTACTTGATTATTGATTGATCGACTCTACTTCAATTCTTGGAAGTTTAAAGCTACCCAATTAAACAGTTTACGTTTCCTTATCAGGCTATTTGGATTACTAATCTTTGATCTTTGAGTAAGAAATCATTATTGATTTGGCCAAACTTTCACAACAGCTTGCCTAATATTTTAGTTTTGTTTTTTAATAAGGGTTTATAATAAAGTTATAAAAAAGATCAGTAATAAAGCTGTTAACTTTTAAATAAAATAGTTAGTTAGTAATGAACAAGTCATATAAAATATATACAAACAAAGAGATTCTGTGTCCCATACTTCTTAACCAATGCAAAAAAAGATTAATTTGATATCATCTAATTTTGAATTATCCGCTACAATTTTTGCTGAGCACATTAGGCCTATGTTTTTGAACATGGCCCTCAGTGGCTGGCTTTACGTTTTATTCATTTCCAATATAGTCTTACTAATCAATGTTGAGGTTCCATGGCTCCACCTTTATTTCATCCCTGGCTCTTTGAACTTTGCAATTTTGCATGAATTATGAACCAAAGCATCTTTTTCCCGAGGGTCTGGCTTGTTTTGAATTATAAAAATACTATTTTTTTCTATTTTTAATACTGCAATTATTCGAGTATCTTTTATCTAAAGGCTCATCACTATTATTGAAACACTGACTATTTAGGGCGCTTGTTTGAAACTGGGTTGGAGGAGTATTTTCCTATATTTTGAGCCGTTTTACCTTCAAATTGCTTTTGTAACCTATCACTTTTTTATTACGATTTTAAATATCTTAATTACTTGTCTCGCCAATACTTTTGTAGTAACTAACATTCTTTCTGAATTTATATTTAAGTTCAGCAGAATGTTTGCGCTAGCTTGGATATTTTAGTTAATGTCTTGCTGCTTTGGTCCTACAAGGCATATGGGAAAAGCTTGAAGAAGAATTTTATTTTTGCCCATTTCTAAGAAGATTCTCATTCTTCACTTCCTTTTTCAACAAATAGTGATTTCCTTCAACTGTCATTCTAGATTGTGCATCTCTACGAGCCACCAGGACTTTGGGATAATTTTTATTATTTTGCTTTTACTAAACAGCTTAGCCACTCTAAATGCTAAGGCAAAAATCTTGGAGATTTTATGATCTGCATTTTGTATTTTATTGATGTTGTTAGAGATTAATGCTAATTTATTTCTGTTACTATGTAAAGTTGTTAACTTTTGGGTCGATGCCGTCGCAGCCGTTCTCATACAAAGCTATTTTTGATAATAATTGTTATTTTTCTGATTACTATAAAACTTTAGCCCAAGGCTTGAATGTACTTTGCGTTAATCCTTCCTTTTAATTCTAATTTTTATTAAACTTCAAATTCCATTTTTCTGAAGTATTTTTCTAAAAACATCGATTTTTGATGCTGTATTAATCTTATCTTTTAAAAACAGAACAGCGAGTTTTAAGATTACTAAAACTTGAATTAAAAATGAGTTATGTTTGTCTTTATTTGAATTGCTCTGATTGTTGGGCGGGCTTATTTTGAGATAGTTTGATGAATTATGTGCATTAAGTACATGTACAACTGATTTATTAAAAAGAGTTGTCATCTTGATTTTAGGCATGATGATGGTTAGAAAATGTACAGATATTAAAAAAAAAGTTAATATTTTATTTTGAGTGGTTTTCTTATTTTTCAGTTGTTGTTCTCTAAATCTCGTTAGGCTTAGCTTAGCAGTAGCCATTCTATTAGAGATACTTACCTAGCCATTAGAATTTCGTATTGATTAAGGCCTTTTTTTGTAGATATTTCTGTGATACTACTCTCTTTTCAGAATAGCACTTCATGTTTGCTTTTCTATGTCTTTAATGTGCCTAGACTTTATTACTGAATGTGGTTTCTGAAATTTTACAGGAAAATTTCTTTTTGGCAGATTTTGTAATACAAGGAGAAGGAGATGTTTTGAAAGCGACCATACTTTTAGAAATGATCCTTGATGGAATAGATTAAACTTTTTGAATTTATTTCTGTCTTTGTTGGAATACATAATTCTTAACCTTTTCGTTAGTGGTATGATAAGGTTGCTTATTCACATCAAGTATCTTTTTAGCTCCTTTCTGACCATCATGCTAAGATAGCTTTCTCTCACTTTTATCTGTTTATGATGATGGCTTCAAGATATTATTTAAAGCTTGTTTTTAAAGTTTACATTTTGTTTTGTTGCTGTTGTTGTTGTTGTTGTTGCAATAATTTCTCCCTCCTACTTAATTGTTATTATTAGTTTGTTTAATAAGCTTAGTGTTTTCATTATTCTTATCAATATTATGTTGGTTTTTATTCTAACCCTACAAACAACGATAACCTATATTTTGCTGCATGTTAATTTCTGTGTTTAGGAATTCTATTCTTACAATAGAGAAATATTAGTTTCTTTTTTTTTGTTGATACGATAGATCGATAGATCGATAGATAGTTAACTAAAAAAAAATTTTTTACTACTAAGTGTTTGTTTGTTTGTTTATTTATAAAGTTCTAAGATGTTATTATTTAATTTAATAACAAATTTAACAACTATATTTATTAATTAACTAACTAACTATTTTGTTAAAATTAATTAATTTATCATTGTTAAAGATTTAATTAATTTTTTAATTATTATGAAAAAAAACTAATTAATTATGAATAAATTAATCACTTATAATAAAGTTTTTATAAGTGATCTTTTCAAAAATTTTGTGCAAAATTACTTAAATTGACTGGCTTTGATTTTTTTTACTTGAATAAGGCCTCTTCATAGATTTTTTGGAGATAATCAATCAAATTGTTATTTTGTTTTTTTAATTGAATTAAATGAATTGAATTTTATTTTTTAATCTGAAATTTGTTTCTATGAATAAATTTATAAAACTTTTAATACTTTTAATGAATTTTCATTCACTTTTCAATCGATAAAACTATTGATATTTTTAAGCTTTGAAAAAAAAAATCATTTTTTAAAGATTCTTTTTGTTTGGAGAAGATTTATATGTGATGCAAATCAAATTGATAATCTATTGTTACGTTGTTGTTAAGCTCCAATGGCTATGGCTAAATTTTGATTATATCCTTCAGGGTCTAACTAGCTCGCAATCATGATAGTAGCTATGGTCGCTTGTTGCTTGCTCAATTTACTGAATTCAGGTCCACCATAGAATTCTGCTCTTCCTTCATCAGAATTGATATAAGCTTTGATTTCGTTGTAGTACTTTCTGAATCCCTATTGTACCCATTTGTTGTTCATCCAATATTGCAGATAAGGATATGTTGCTCCCTAATCCCAACCACCAACGTTAGCAATGCTAAAGACGCTATTTTCAACTTAAGGCATCAATTGATTAAGCTCATCATAATATGCTTACTTCATATCATCAAGGCTTTGTTAAACCGTTTGGGCGGCTAATAAAGCCAACACTGTTAAAAGTACAAAAAGCTTCATTTTTGTTAAAATTAATTTGATTATAAGATTTGACTACTAAAGAATTTATATGCGGATTTTTTGGGCTTGAAGTTGATTGCAGTTTTGCATTTCTTTCCTTTGAAGTATCTTCTATATAAACTCTTGGTTGCTTCAGAGTCAATGCTGCCGGCTTACGAGTGAGAGTAGAATTGCCTATTAAAAAATTAGAAATCTGCAGAGATATATTTTTTTTGGATATTTTGGTCATTTTGAGTCCATATGCTCCACACCTTCTCGAATGCTCAATGCTGGCTGAGCTGAAGACTTTGGTGCCGCACAAGCCCAAAGTTTTTGAATTTTAGGTTTGGCTTTGAGTTTGATCCAACATTAAGACTTCATTTACATTCGATATTTTCAGCTAATGTTTCTCTTTTTCATTGTTTTCTATTTTTTTCTTGATTTTTGCGACAAATCAGAGGAAAGCCAAGATGAACTTGTATTTGAATCAGGAATGATGACTAAAAGCATATTTGCTAACTGCTTGCTTCAAGGCTGAGGTGAGCTGATCATCACGAGCTTGATAGGGCCTTCGTTTTCAATTTGATTTGAAAACACTGACCTTTCTTTATCGACTCTTTCTTTGTTTGATTTTCTTTATTTTGCAGAAACCGAATTCCTTTGCTGGCCCATGTCGAATGCACATACTGTATGAAGATTTGGAAAAGGGAACCGAAAAGCGCGTTTCTATGCTTTCGGAAGAGTAGCTGTCTTCCTGAATGTGACGGCTTGACTTTCTGGAGCCAGTTGGCTATGTCTCCAGAAAGAGAGGATTGGCGAATCTATATTGAACCACCTAATTTAATAAATTGAATATTATAACTTTCATTCAATATTTACTTTTTATATAATATAACTAAAATCTTTAGTCAAAATACAGAAAGAACATAAATATAATAGCTGAAAAAAATGGTGTTTAATATTTTTTTGTAAATTTTCTTCATTTTTGTGAAAGTTTTGTTGTTATTTGATGAGAGAAGAGTCATTATAATTCATGATTACATTGAGATTGACAAAAACTTTTTATAACATTTTTAGAATAGAGACATTCATTATAAATTTATTTTATTCCAAGTAAAAGTATCTATGGTGTCTCTAAGAAATTTCAATCAATAAATGAAAAATATTTTTATATTTGATACTATTTGTATTTGACTGTTTTACAAAATAAAAATGTTTTAAAGCAAAATTTAGAAGATCAACTGAAGTATCAAGCTCTTGTATGAATACATACATACAAAAAAAGATAAAATTAAAAATAATTGAACTATTTTTCAAAAAGATATTAAAATATAAAAAGTATTCTTAGATATAACAATTTTTTTTCAAATTTTTTTTGTTTTTTAAAAGAAGAATTTTTGCCTTCTTTCTTGATTTTCAGTCTAAATATCTTCAAATAACATTAAATAAGATCTCATCTAAAGAAATACAAATCAAGTTAATTATCTCACCAAATTGCTCCGTATTTTTCTCCGAATTTTTCTTGATTGAAAATGCTCTTTAGTTCAGCGTTAAATTCTTATGGGTATTACTCTTAGCCAAACATTAACATCAAAAGGACATTAAGAGCTGAATCCTTTGGATTTAAAATGAGTAAAGGTGATTTGAAATCAAGTTTGTTATGGAACTTACGTTTGATGAACTAGTTGAATTTTTTGTTATTTTTTTTCATCTTCATAAGATCTTTAAAAAATGGACGATTCTTGAATACTTCAAGCGAATTATTGATATTTCCCTCTGGGGACCAACCTCCTGTTATTCTTTGTGTACCTGGTCTCATATCAATGTAGTAATATCCCTAAGATTTCTTTTTTGGCTTTTTTGGGAAGTTTGGAATCTTACCGGAACTTTTCGCTGGGAGATAGCCACCTTCTTTGATATAAGTACTAGTAGCTAAATATTAAATAGCTATGAAAGCCATTACTATTAGCCAAGTAAAAAGCTTCATTTTTGCAAAAATTAATTTGATTATAAGGTTTGACTACTAAAGAATTTATATGCGGATTTTTTGGGCTTGAAGTTGAT
>VOMN01056689.1:0-11210 GCA_014899125.1 Orchestia grillus
GCAATAAGACTGCATGCGTCTTTGTACGAAAAGCTGAGAGCAGACTCATGAAACGGGACTGTATTGTTTTTTTGGTGGATCAAGAGTTAGTGATCGTCATCGTGGTCAATCTTCCCGTACCAGGGGAAGCACTCTGCCTAGGGGACCGAAGCCGGAACTTGCTCAGCAAGAGCCAGGCACACTACCATTTGGTCTACTGAGCCACGGGACGCGTACACATACGTACGCACACGTACACACACACGTACACACGCACAAACGCGTACACACACACACCTTGCAACGCAGTCGCCAGGAGAGACTCATCAACACTCAATTTGTCGCCCATCAAAACCCGGTCTGGCCTCCATTGAGGCCAGGCGCACGCAAGGAACAGCGTTATTGTCTAAAAACCGAAATTCGCCGCACGAAGCAAGACTGAAAATTTACCTGGTAACGCTCGAATTGGCGACATTTTGAATATTAGGATTTCGTTATGGTACAAATCCCACAGCCAGACGCTGCGCGCTCTCGTGTTATCTCAAGAACATCTCGGCACACTAGATGTAGCCAGAAGTTGTTGATTCTTTTTCTTGTTGGATTTAGTTTCCCAAGGAAGGCACCCTCGAATATCTCATGCCCGAGGGGTTTCTTTTCATTTTTGTCCCACCTCTCCTTCACGCAACCTCAGACTTGGGTTACCATTTCGTGATCAGAAGCTACGGGCTCACGCTCGGAGCCGCGACCGCCACATTTGTCGGGACAATTTGGTGGTTGTGTACCTTCGTCCTTCAAGGTCAGGTCCTGCTTCAATGGGACTATAGAGGCTTGTTTTTGTCTAATAAGATTGTTGGTGGCCTTATTTTTGCTTCAATGGGATTGTTGATTTTCAACTTTTGTCTAATGAGATTGCTGATGGTAATTTTATGTCTAATGACGATGCTAATTTTCAGTTTTAATCTAACGAAATTGCTTATGGCCAGTTTTTACTTATCGACATTACCGATTGTTCGGTTTTTGTCTAATGAGAAATCTGAACCTATTGTTACTGAGACGATCAGCTGAATTTGTTGTGCAGATTGTTCGAAGTGATTGTTCATATGTGAAATTGCTGTCGAGCAAGGCAGACCGCAATTGACTGAATAAATAGAGAATATTCTGCCGTTATCAAACAGCTCATTTTGAATGCCCCATAAACCACGATGCAATTTTACAAAATATTCATTTTTAGGTAAAAACTCATCAAAAAAGGGAAATTAAATTTGAGTTCCACGCAAGGGGTCAATAATATCATACGGTGAGGTAGTTAAATCTATCGTCGGTTCATGTACGTGTAATATGATTGCATTGCAATCGAATGATACGAATGCATTGTAATTAAATAATATAAATGCATTATAATTTAATAATGTGAATGCATTATAATTTAATAATATGAATGCATTATAATTCAATAATATGAATTATAATTCAACATGTATCCAATACATTATAATTCAACAACACGAATGCATTATAATTGAATAATATGGATGCATTATAACTATATAATATTAACGCATTTTAATAGGGTCGCTCCCTCTCCGAAGTTCTCTCAGAAACGCGTTTGAAAATAGTTTGCGTACCCAGCGAAGTGGGCCATTTGACGGCGACTTTCCTGTCGGGGTTAGCGGGCAGAGCTTGGGGAAGATGCGGGGCGATGTGAATGTTACACAATGGTGAATGTTCAAAATGAATGTGCAGAAGGAGTGTTACAGAATGAATGCACAGGATGGTTGAGTGTACGGAATAAATGTCTGGAATTAATGTTACCGTATTGTGGATGTACACATTGGTTGAATGTACAGAATGACTATACAGAATTAATGTTCCAGAATGGTTACATGTACAGAATAAGGTAGCGGAATGAATGAACAGAATGGATGTACAAAATGAAAAGACAGAATGGTTGAATGTACAAAATCAACAGACAGAATAAATTCACAAATTAATGTTGGAGAATGGCAAATGTACAGGATGTAGAATGAACTTAATGAATGCAAAGAATTAATGTTGCAGAATGTTTGAATGTACAGAATGAATATACAGAATGGTTGAATGTACAGAATAGTTAAATGTATAGAACATTGAATGTACAGAAGGTTGAATATAAAGAATAGTGAATATGCAGCAGTGGATGACAAAGAAAGATATCTGTCCTGCTCGCAAGATGCACTACTAAAACATTAATAATTATTAATGGAAGTAAATTCAGGATAAAATTACGACTCCATTCATCTCTCTAATGCTGCGCTGGGAACAGATTGGTCAGGTTCTTGAGAGAAAGTAGTCCATTCAGTCAAATTTGAGAGCCTTTTAATAATTTTCATTCGCATGATTCCCATTTCTCTAATTCTTTTTCACTTACAAGATTTAATGCGCCATCGAAATAGAGAACACTAGAGTTCGAAAGTGCCTCGCATTCGTAAAAATATCGGCCGTTCTTAATAACTCGAGATAAATCAGTTCAGCTACAAAATACAGTGAACAGCAGTACTGCGTCTCTCCCTTGCCGTAAATATTCTACCGCAATATTTATCTTTCTCAACGTGACTCAAGAAGAGACAGAGAAAAAGTCGTGAAATATATCACAGACACCACACTCAGTTCGTCTCATTTGTTCAGATGTAGAATTTTTTTCTTAAGAGCATTGCTGAAGGTCTTGTTCGTAAATCTACTTGATGCTTTACTTGCATCCTTGATGATCACGGTAATGATACATTGTTCTGACGAGGTAATCTGTACGGTGCTGTCAGTTCTTACTCCCAGACAACACGTAATAGATAACTACTGTTTTGGTGATCAATTGTGTTGGACCTCTCAAGGTTGTCAACTTGAAAAAAAAATTTCAAGGGTAGTCAAGTTTTTACTAGTCTTGGTGAGGTCATCCAAGCAGAAAATTTGCTAGAAAACCCACCTGAGAACAGCTAGAGGATGTCATGAGCAGTGACCAATAACCAGCTTAAAAAGTCGCACGACGAGGAAAGGTTGAAGAATCTCCCAATATTTGGCAGTAGTTTCTGCCCATTTGTAAAATATACATTTTAAAATCAAGGTGTAAATATGTAGAAGGTCGCAGACTAGAAAAACCGTATTGCATTTAGCAAATCGTCGCCATATTGGGGGCCTAGAACTCCTCCTTGGGGAACCACACAAATTAGTGGCAGGATGCCCAAGAATGCAGTCTGACCACGAACTTTTTTTTTGTCTTTGCCTGAGCGCCAAGAATTCTCCGTCATAAGGAAGAATTACGCGGCCATGAATTATTTCTTTAATATCAATGGCTAGCACAACTTGCTCCTAGAGCCCGGCATTGCTTATTCTGCATCCATAAATTATTGTCTATATTATAATGTTGTCATTGGCAATGATTTACGATAGCGTAATAAGTGCGCGTCTTGAGAGAGGTATCGTTTCAACTACATGAATCATGAAAATATTGAACCTGGTAAACTTTCACCATATCCATTATTTTACAATGCGATCGGAGAATGCAGTTTTCAAAGTGTTGTAAGGCGTATACTGTGGATAACTTTGTATTCATAGCCTACCATCTTCGCATGGTATTTTTAGGGCTTTGTTTTGACGTACTGTACAGCGTCTTGAAAGGAGTATCGCAATAACGGCTGTATTATAAGACTTAGCAAACTTGAAAGTTAAGAGAGCTTCTCATTCATCAGTCTAATTCATGCACAAAACGTTTTTCCTTCATGAATCATGAATAACTTTTTCATCCGTAAGATCAACTTTAAAACGCATATTAGCTCAGTATTTTCGACCGCAATGTAGCATAAAATGAAAGGTCGAGTGAGGCATTGCAGGAATATTTTTCATTTTAGGATAACGCAAAAATCGTTCGATGAACCAAGAGATTTATTTGATGGTATTCTTCAACGCTGAACTCACAATTATCGTTCAAATATTACCTGCTGTACGGGTTTCTAGACGCATCCAAACTTCTCCCACTATTCGAACTGGCCAAAGGAAAATTTCATTTCCGTCCATAGTTCGCGACCAACTTCTTCTCGAATTACACTTGAAATATCGAAAAATTCTGTGAGACTCCCCTATTTCAAAGTCCAATTTATTCGCGCGGGAAACTTGATCCAGCGTCAGAGCTGAAGCGAAGTTTTGAGTGAAGGGTTTTAGCTCCTGTGGCAAGGCGGTCGTGTGGCGAGGCGGTCGTGTGGCGAGGCAGTCGTGTGGCGAGGCAGTCGTGTGGCGAGGCGGTCATGTGGCGAGGCGGTCGTGTGGCGAGGCGGTCTTGAAAACGTTCTCGTTTATCTGGCCGTAATTTATGAAGAGCGGAGACCGTCGCGCTGCTGGTGGTCCTCTGAGTGAAAAAACTGAACGATAACAAGCACAATTCTCGTAAACAGAAGAAATAACATGACGCTGTACATACGCAGGGCAGTTTGGTACTTGTCCCTTCACTTTTAGATTCTTTACTGACGTGCGTAGCTCAAGGCCAAGGATGAAGTTTCACCGAATAGATACTAGTGCAAGCGAAATGGCTGTGTATCGTGTGTATGAAGTTGGCAAAAACACAGGTTGACGACATGCACCCTCATTACATGTTGCAGTCTATTTTCTTATGGCTCGTAGGTCTGGCGCACGTATTTCTAGGTCATGCGCTGTCCCTTTCCGTGCAATTGTAGCACGTGTGTGACAGTGAATGTATTTCGTAACGCGTGTGCTACGTTCAGAGCGTGTGCACTAACAACAGCACGTGCACTAACGGAAATTTTCAGCATGGGTACTCACGTCAAAAACCTCGTCTAACGACACAGCGAATGTTCAAATGCACGTGTGAATATAGCACGCGCAGCTGCACCACGTGTAGCTGTAGGCCCACTGATTGCAGCGCGTGCAATTGTAACACTTAAGACGCTACTGAAGTCCAACTTTGCAGAGGAGCATTATGGAACCACAGCACAGTTCAGCCCCCACCCACATAGTGCGTTAGATTGACACCAGCAAACAACCGCTTTATCTTGTCGCTTGTCTCTGATAACCCTCTTTTTGCTTCTAGTGACGCAAATATTTTCTGTGCTTCGGAATGCTTGCTCTTGTTCATACTGCTTCACGCATAGGATGACTAAAGAGCAGTTGTTGGACAGACTTAATCCAGTTCGTTGGGTGGGAGACGACTGTACAGGCTGGGGACGAAAAAACGCATGTTTTTTGAACCGCTAGTACCCGACGACAAGAGAGGCTATTGACCTTCAGCGACCATTGGCAGACTCCTCAGACAATGCAGTTTTAGTCGCTATTAAGCATTGGAGCGTAGAGCATCGTGTGTTCGTTGTCGAACAGTTTTGCATAAACAATGATTCCGTTGTCACTTTTCAACTTCTTTCCCTTCGAAATTTTATCTTGGATGTGAGCTTAAATTTTGTTCGTACGTTTCAACTCATGAACAAGCTGAGCAGGCGCTGTGACAAGTTTCACGTCGTACATACTTACGGTGTGAGTTTGAGGATATAGATTTCGAGCTTATCCTCATGTATAATACTTACTTTTATGGACGCAGCTGCATGAAAATTCACCAGCATAGAATTCACTGCGAAGAAATTTGACTCGAAAGTAGTTACTTTCACAGATGTCAACACTCTCTACTTCATCACCACCAGCTCGGTGACGACTTGTTCCATCGTTACTCCCACGTGCATTCATTTCGACAGCAGTCTAAATTGGTTCACTCAAGTATCGTGCCCAGGCAGGGACAATGAAGTACCTTCTTTCTCTCCTTCCCGTGCATCCCAGCGTGTAAATCATTCCCCGTCCAAAATAGAAGAAGAGTCGCACTTTTTAAACACGTCGACAGAGCACGCCGCGCGCCCTGAAATGAGCTGTCAGGCCCCATCGTTTATCGTACCCCGACGCACGCTTCAGTTTCTAGCAACAATACGTTGAGGGATTTTTTTCACATGCGTACCGTACACCACACGTCGTAGATTTAAACGTTAGTTTGACGACGGGAGTTTACAAGGGGTCATTAGCGTCACCTCTAGAGCATGAGGCTCAGCAGGGCTCATGGTGCATTGCGCATGTGGCCCAACATGTCGGACGCAGGAAAGCTACTTACGGCTCAGGGCTTCAATTAATCTGTCTTCCGTGAGTCATCTTTTCCTCAGATGTCCCCTGAGGATTCGGGGATCAATGTTGAGGTAGAAATAAAACGTAGTCAAATATTGGCACCGCCCTCCTTTCACTTCATGACGAGGTCTGCTCACGCAAAGATTTCTGCAGAACGTTGCATTTTTTATTCTGGTGACGTGAGTGGCGCTCAAAAAAATTACAATTACTTTTTCTGGTCTTTTCTGGTGAGATGTGTGGGCTCTGTAAAGGTAGGAACAGTGAAGCAAAACCTTGCTTAATTTTCCTCACCAAGTGCTTTTATTCGCTCTATGCATAGCCATTTGCCTAAACAGATCGTCCTCTGACGTCAATCGTCATGGTAAATTGGGTTTAATTTCATTTTTACTCGAACATTGGTTCCATGTTAGCGGGCTGAAGGCCATTCAGATTTGCGTGGAAAGAGAAATTACTAATGGCGTGCCGACAAATGAGGTCTGCATTAGAGGGACAATATATCCTTGCTATTAAGAGCTAAAGGACAATAATTTCTCCATTTCCTAGATTTCGCGAGGCTGTCAGTTGCATCACGTCCAACGGAAGGATTGCTGTAGCATCGGCCTCGAATAAATGTGTTCAGAGGGGCTTTTAATGATGCGACGTTCCTGACTGAAACCCCAACAAAAGCGAAAGTTTGGGTCACACGCATCTTGTATCATTCGAGTAGTAATGCTTATAAGCGTCATTCTGTTCCCGTTAATTATATTACGATGGGCGATGCTGTGCAGCCAACACATAAGCTCGCAGCTAATTTGTCGTACAGAGCTACAGACGGGCACATCGCTGAATTTGGTCGAGCGGAGCAAGTCTCCGCTGCCCCGCGGCCCCGCTCGGTGCTGTCGAAGTCGCCACTTCTGCGTCTGCGGCGTGTTGGCTGAGACCAAAATACGGTCGGCCGACAGAAAATGATGTCCTACTCTAATTTTTCGGTTTTGCAATTAATGTAGGATTAGCGTGTTTTCAAGAAAAATAAAATACAGAATTAGTGAACTATGAAGTAGTTTTGGCCAACAAAGGTTAGCCAGTTTTTGTTATATCCCCAATTAGTTTGGTCCAAGCTGCCAGGGGTAAACGAGTCAAATCTTGTTTCACCACATGAGCTTGAAGCGGCGACCCTCACTCGTCCTCGCTTGCCCACCCTCGGCATGAACTGACCTCTGCTGAGGGCGCTCATGTATATCTGGAGCGGATAAAAAAGTGGTCTGAAAATTAGATGTTTTCGCCCCAAAACTCGCCGGGCAGAGTTAATCGCATGCTGGGTGGCGGGCTGCGTGGGCGCAGACGGTTGATCCAGCTCACCTGGGTCGATCCAGGCGTCTGGACACTTCCTAGTTGGAGCACGCGATGCTGCTGTGCTCTGTGCTGCACAGCTGCTGTGCCCTGTTCCACAGCCACAACCTTCACAGCTGCTGTGCTCAACAGCCTTGCTCTACATATATTGCTGCTGTACTTCACAGCCTCGCTCTGTACAGTTGCTGGGCTCCACAGCTTCATTCTGTACGGCTGCTGTGCTCTAAAATCTAGCCCTGTGCAGCTGCTGTGCTCTAAAATCTGGCCCTGTACAGCTGCTGGACTCTACAGATTCATTCTGTACGGCTTCCTTTTCCACCGGAAGTACTCCGAGGTCGACGCCTTTCACGTGATTAGGGAGTGATTCCCTTGGAAAAGGAAGCTTAAGCCACACATTCCTCACATCCCTCATCACACCAGTAATTGTAAGGCATTGAAAACCCAACGGTAAAACGTGTTAGAATTAATAAAGGTTCTATTGCTGTGCTCTACAATCCAGCCCTGTACAGCTGCTGGGAATCAATGGCCACTAAGCCTCGCAAGGAAGACACCAAACTAAAGCAAACAAAATACTTTCAACACTGACTT
This sequence comes from Orchestia grillus, assembly GCA_014899125.1. Taxonomy (NCBI): domain Eukaryota; kingdom Metazoa; phylum Arthropoda; class Malacostraca; order Amphipoda; family Talitridae; genus Orchestia; species Orchestia grillus. Next base: position 8,035 of record VOMN01056689.1, read on the forward strand.
CAAACGCTTGATCTAGTGCGATTTTAATGATGTCCGCGCTCAACATTGGAATTCCTTTTCACAGAGAAATTCAAGTGCATACGTACACACTTTCCTACCTGGATTTCTATTTTATGCTTCTACTGGTGGACGCACCCTGCTAAAAATGGCGGGACAAATGATGTTAATTTCTTTAGATGCTCTTTTATTTGCGGAAACTCTGACGTGAAATGATGTTTTTTTCAGTATCACTGATACGGATTGCTTTCTTTGACATTCTCGCTGATTAGGAATACGGACCCGGGAATTTTCTCCTATCTAAATCCTTCAGAGCGTGACAGAGGGGCGGACGGAAGGATCAACCAGCCGAGCAAGCAACACTGGCTATCATTACATAGTGAGACGTGTTGTTGTGTCCTTGACGAATTCCTGTGCACTGCAAAGCGTTCACGGAAGGGATTGCGTCGTTGAAAAGACGACCAGCTTTATTTGAAATGAAATGGGCCAGAACAGGAGTGTTCAGACAAGATAATTGGTACGAGGGCTCGGCTGCTGGAAAATGTGGGGATGTTCACTCGCCCAATAGGTGACCGTTAATTAATATTCATCTTTTCTTCGTTCCTCAGAGCAGTTCTATGTAGTGTATGCTAGTTATCGCTGGGAGCCATAGTGCGCGCAACAAACAAACGAACTAACGAAGTACGTAGAATTCAATGCTGTTGTGAAACAACATCACGGCTTTGAAAGAACTTACAAACATTTCAACTCATTCATTATTTCTTTCCTTATTCTAACATAACAACTTTCAAATTCTCAAGAATCGGAACACGGAAAATATAGCGCTCAGAAAAATAAAACGAGGAAGCTCACCCTGATACTGAATAAATCGAGAGTGTGACCATCAGCATATCGCAGCAGCAGAAGCAGCAAAGTGTCCATGAAAGCTGAAACTTTAGGAATCTTTTCAGGCAGTGATTGCAAGCTGCTGTGCTTGGGTGCCCGTAAGTGTTATTTAAGTGCACATTAAGAGGACGGGAGATACCGTCTCCCAGAGTGGACCAGGTGAGGGAAGTGAGGTTCACCAGAGTGAGGGTACCCGCTCTGGCCGCTGTGACAGACTGCTTCGCTGATGCTGTCCGAGCGCCGGCGATGTTACTTCTCGGGGTGAGTACATGTAATGGTCTCTGGTGTCAGTGAGTACATGTAATGGTCTCTGATGCTAGTGAATACATCTTCATGTTCACATTATATTAATGAGCCCATGTTTTTTATGTTTAATATTAGTGAGCTAATCTCGTGTGAATATCGATCTTTGTGTAAGTGAATATATAAAGCGAAAACTTCAAAGCGATGAAAAATTGATGATGATTAACGAGTAAGATACCATTTTCTTTTTAAATTTGTGTGTACTTGCTGCGTAAGCTATATTTCGTGTAATTCTTTGGCGGGATGGCGAAATTTTTACAGAAAATTTGGCCGCCGCATGGAGGGCTCACCGTTCCCTCGAAAGTGGTATTTTACGATGGTAATGACTTCGGGATTTCACTGTTTTACGGTGGTAAACGACTGTGGTATTTCACTGTTTCACGGTGGTAAACGACTGCGGTATTTCACTGTTTCACGGTGGTAACGACTGCGGTATTTCACTGTTTCACGGTGGTAAACGACTGCGGTATTTCACTGTTTCACGGTGGTAACGACTGCGGTATTTCACTGTTTCACGGTGGTAACGACTGCAGCAGGCATATGGCTATGAAGTTGGTTTTCTATTTGCAAATTTCGGGTCCATTTCTCATTCAAATGCTTTTGAAAAAATGAATACATTAGCGCATGAAGAGTCGTAACACGAGCTTCATGTACGAGCAAAATATGGAGAAAAACCTGTGGTGCTGGGCTTGATCGTGAAAACTCTTTTTACTCGAGCAGAAGAGTTTATTGAAATTTGAATTCATTAGATTCTTTGGGCACAATACTATATGCGATGGCCGGCTGTATTATATCGGCTGTATTGTATTCAAAGAATCTAATTGAAATTTCCATGAACTCTTCCTTACGAAGACCCAGGATTTTGACGTGGGAAACCAGCGAAGTTCGCTGCGGCTGGAGTGAGAGCATGAAAATCAAATAAAAAATCCGATGGCCAAAAGCTTCATCGCACGCGCACTTCTCCGGGCACGTTAATACGCCTCGAACCTCACGAAAGAGCAGTAGTAATGGAAAACTCCAGCGCAGAACAGCCTTCCGTAATAATACGCCTCAAACCTCACAAAAGAGCGGTAGTAGTGAAAAACTCTCCAGCGCAGAACTGCCTTCCGTAATAATACGCCTCAAACCTCACAAAAGAGCGGTAGTAATGGAAAACTCTCCAGCGCAGAACTGCCTTCCGTAAGTAATTCCAACCATTAAAATAGAACTTGCGGTGCCGATGGATGCTTCGATTGTCTCGCTCGAGCCGAGGTGAAAATTTTGCACCAGCGATAAACTTTTCTGAGAGTTCAGAAAATCTCGTCTTTTGAAATCGTCTGAATCTGTCGAGGTCAATTACCAAATTTAAAACAGCGAGTAACTTTCGCGAAAGTTCAAAAACTCGTTAATTTTTGGAGATTTGCTGAATCTCTTTATATCAATTTGGAGACAGTCAAGAAACTTTTCAAGGAGTTCAAAAAATTAGTGATTCTTTTGAGACCCACCGAATTCGCTCCAAACGAATACCCAGTCTCACTTTTTGCCGCCACGCTGATAAAATTTATAACAAGTAATTAATAAAAACGCTTGGCGAACCAAATTATGTATAGTTGTGGATGTTCCGGTGAAGAAGTTAGGCGGAGTTTATGAAGAACCTGTGCGGGGAAATTGAGCGATAGAATCCCATGTGGACCAGCGCACTGACTGACGATGGCGAGCGGCGGAGTGCCGCTGGTCTTCAAAACAGTGGTCCCCACAGCGGGCAAACTGGGTCTGTTGAACTGGCCGGTGTTAACGGACCTCAGAAAGTTGTTGGCCCGTTGAAACACGCCGGGTCCCTAACACTATAAACGAGCTCCCAGAAGTCGCCGGCCCATCGCGACGGCGTTATTGGGTCCCCTAAGCCGGGCTCAACGGGCTCAAGAGGCTGGTCGCCCGTTACAACGGCCCGTACAAGATCTCAAAAATGGATTACCGGGCCCCAGATGATTCTAGCCCATCTCAACGGCCCA
>VOMN01056694.1:0-10697 GCA_014899125.1 Orchestia grillus
AACGGCCTCATTCATTAGCTCGCGGATATGCGAAGGCACACCATGCACACAAAGCGGCGACACCCCAGCGTGGCCCGGGCTTGAAGGCCCAAGCATCTTTAAGGTATTCAAGGCATAGGCACGGAATTAATTATTCCCGTGATTTACGATTTACTGGTGTTTAGGGAGTTCAAACCTCATAACCAGGTATGTAATCGTGTAGTTTGTTAGCGATGGTATTGCTCGTACGCCCACCAATTTTCAATAAATTCACTAGTATTTCAGCACAAAAGATTTTACGGTTCTAAGTTTTTCATACGTTCGTATGTACGTGAAACGAAATATAAACATTTTCATCTAAATAGGGTAGATAAAACATGCATGAGCAACGGTTTTGCAAAATTTACAAAGACAATATTGTCCATACAATAAGAAAATGGGAATAGCATGACCTTCCATTTGTGCATCTTCTTGCAGTCTTCTCCAGTAGTTTTTGATGAAATTCGAGCGAGTTCTTGCTGAAATGATCTCCATCTTCAATGGCGGCTATTCGTTCTAATTCCTGAAATTCCTTCGAAGCTCGAGGCTTCTCACCTATTTTTCAATTTGTGCCATAAATTTTCGATTGGATTCAAGTTATGACTCATCAAAAGCCTTGGTGAAACTGTTTCTCCTATTTGCTTTTCTTGAAGGCATACAGTCACAGATTTAGACGCATGCTTGGAATCGTTATCTTACTAAAAACATTACGTTTTTACCGTTTTTACCCAAATCTTGACATAATCGTCAAAGTTCATTATTCTTTGGATCTCAATTAGTTTTCCAGTGCTAGCTAAAGAGAAGGCACCCCAGAGCATCATACATCCATTTTCATGCTTAACTTTTAGAACCGCTTTCTTCGAAAGAAAAGTTCCACCTTCCTTGCATCAAGTCTTCTCGATATCATTATACCATAAAGCTAGATTTTCATTTCATCACTCCATCATAGTAGTTGCCTCAAGCAATCATCTTGGTCAAAGTGAGTTTCAGCGAAGTTTAATGGAACGGTAACACGACAAGATTTATGAGGACGCGTTTGCCACGGTCAATGACCACGAAGTTCATTCTCGTTCAGAAAACGCTGTATTGTGTGAGCACTCGCGCTGGTAACCGTGGTATCACACAGCTTTTCAATGTCATTCACTACGTCTCTTGGGTTCGGATTGACTTCACCACACAATTTCCGAACAGCTTTCGGTAAAAGTTTTTGTACCATCCACCTCCTCGTCAAGTCTCCCCGGTGCTAAACTGATTAAAATTCGTTTCAGCCAATTGTACTATAGGCTTCTAGATGACGAAGCACTTATAGATGTTACCATAACGATTTCTTGATTTATGCGGATCAATAGTTTTCTGTCTCAAGTCAACGCTGAGCTCTTTTGTCTTTCCCACCGTGATGTTGATTCATAAATGATAAGGTCTCACACTTCATGTACAACGTTACGTTCTTTGAAATTTTCTAGAATATCTTTACGTAAGAATAGCCTCGAAAACTTAGACGATATGTAAAATTCCATCAAAAAGAAGAATCATTAGTGACTCAAGCAGGTCTCGAAAAGTGACCCAAAGGGTTACGAGTGCTCTAGTTGCGTTTGAGTACAATGATGCAATTGATGAAGTACTTGTGTTATCCTAACATGGACAAAATTGGAATACATTTAGAATGTTTTTGAATTTAATTTATTAAATGTTGTATTAACAACCCATAGATATTGATTCAATAAAATCTTTCGTGTATTTCATCGCTCTTAATTTTCCAACATTAAATCGCGCAGTCTCTGCGCGTTGTCATGACGCGCTGTATTAACATGTTTTTTTTTTGCTCTTCCAGTCGTTAAAATCACTAAGTGCATTGTCTGATAACATTCCAGGAAATGTTTTAATTAGCCGAGCTTTGAACTCTTTTGTCAAGATATCCGGTCCGACTGCTTGGATACCCTTCCTCATTACCACAGCCGCCTGAGTCCAGGCCACCCTACCGTGCGACATCCTATAGCGCGACACCCTACTGCGACTATGGTGCCGACCTTTCTTGAACAATCAGGCTGTGCGATCATGATTCTTCACCATAATGTTTTTTAAAATCAGTAGTGTCGTCTAACTTTTGTCATTCAACTTTTGAAGTAGTTTTAGGGGATACGATCCCATGCTCTTAACTTAATTTGTCGTTCTAAACATTTTTGGGCATCGGAATTCATTCCGTGAATTCCTTTTACCAAGGATGTAGCTCGCTTTCCTGTTGCGTCGAACAAGGAATGAAAATAGAGATTAAATATAAACTTTGAGTGTCGTGCACATCCGCTTATACTTTAAAATAGTTGACTACTTTCCCTAAATTATTTGTTTTAATTTTTTGAAATGCTTATCCTTATGAAACCAACTTGTAAAGTTTTCGATCATTATTTACCTCATCGTGTCTGTAAGAAAACGTACGTTCCCTCTTCTCAGTCGCAACAAAATAAAGTTTGCACTCGTTCTTTTGAGCATATAAAAAACAATGGGGCGAGCTCGTCCGACAGAATAACAAACTATTGACAATCAAAAAACAGAGGCAACCAGCCACCTTAGCGCTACTGAAGAAAACGTAAATAGCAAAGGAAAAATGATGTTAAGTTACTCTTAAATGAAAGTAATAGCTCATAAACTAAATTTCAAGTGTATTCACTCAGTGAGCAAAATCTATGCAAGACGAGCAGAAAATACTGGGAATTTTCCGACCTAAATGAGTGCAAGATGCGTGTGATGAATACGCACAAAAATTACGACTAGCAAATTTTACTACAGTGCTTATTAAATTATTGACATTTCTACAATTCATACAAATGCCACTCAATGAAATTTGCTGAGCAATTTAAAGAGTGTTTGCAGTTGATTTATGCACGAGCAGTGTAGTAATTGTAAATTTCCATGCATATTTTCACAAACTACAGCCATTTACTAAAATTTTGTGTCAAGGTACTGTGCTGCATAGTTAACAAAGTGTTATTAAAACACATTTGAGCCAAAGCATGGACGTTTTAAATTATTAATTTATAATTGCGATGAATGTATGCAATAAACAAATTACGCTAAATCAAAACCAGCAGCATTGTCCTTTGACAAAGTGTGTATGGTGTGGGAGTTCGTGCTTATCGCTTCTGTGGAAGGAATTTTATTATAATGGAGTACGACTTTGTAAGTGAGAGTTGCCTGTTTTGTTAATGGTTTACATTTCATTTTTTTGTGTATCTTTCAATCTTCCATTTCGGAGTTCGTCATTCGAGTATGCTGTGTGGAGAATGATGTGCTGCTGATGCAGAGATTGGGTCGGTTTCAAACTCATCGTGGATGGAGTGGCAATAGTTTGGTGGAAGAGCAGAAGCATCGGATAAAGGTTTTTTAGTTCAAGCGTTGGATTATTGTTCGAATTTCAATTTTTTCATGATTGAATTATATTACATTTACATTATGATTTGTTTTGAGAGATTCTGCGACGATTGAAACTCATGAAACTTTCTGTCTGAGCAAAACTGATTGTGTGATTTTCAATAATGAATCTATTGGGCCTATAGTGTACGTAATTTCTGAATGTGAGTGCTTAATGGAAGGAGAATCAATAATTCAACAACAGTTCTAGTTCTTTCTGTATAGGTGTAGAAAGACAAAACGTAATTTTCCCATTTTTCGAAGAGTTCATTTTTCTATTAGATGCCCGAAATATCGACACCAACACGCTAAGGTTGAACTACGGTAATTTCTGAAGCAGTTGAAGGTACTTAACTTCTAAGTCGAAGTTTCGTGTTACAGTTGTGGCTGCAAGAGGAGTGCTCAGAGCACTGGGGTAAAGTGACTGAGCATTGAAATTCGGCAGTGTCTTCAAATTTATACAATACTAATGACAGGTTATCTATCGTACACATTTTTCTTCCTCCAATTGCGACGTAGTCATGTTTGTAGTGAACATGAGAAATGCGTTTTAGAACGTGCGCTATTCGTCAAGGGTTTGTATGCGTATGATTTGAATGCACTGAGTAGTGCTATTTTTAACATCTTGGAATTTTACTCTAGGCTTCAGTCAAGTAATCTCTTGTGATGGGATAAGTTGAAAATGTCAAATGCTGCTGCGTGTTTTGTAACGGATAAACAATGTTCGCTTGCGTGGAAATATTAAGGAAAATGTGTTTCACACTAAATTTAGCTCAAGGTTCGATCGCTTCGTTGGATCTTTCGTTGTTTATTAAAGGCGACCATGTCGACAGCTAATGCGCTCTTGAAATCTTCAGTGACCTAGGTGAGGAAAATGTTTTGATGTTGTAACGTAACAATAGAAATTATTTCGCCTGTCATCAAATTGTTGTGGGTCATTGGCTTAGACGACATGGGTACTAAATTTTTACTTCAGTTTGGTAGATACCAATCATGATATCTTCACAGCAAACCAAACCCATCACACAATAAATTTTCCCGTACGAAAACAAAGAGAGATTATCACACACAACAGTGAATTTAGAACCATTCCTATCAGTACGCGGAACTTGAGAAAACATATGCACTATGAAAATTTTTAATTCGGTACTAATTAAAAATTCGTAGACTGTTTCATCCTACCAATCAGGATCCCATTACACGAACATGCACTCAAAATTTGATCGAAATTACTACGTATCAAGACAAAACAGTGTATCAAATTAACATTTTTTCCTGTTTACTAAAAAACTTGCTCTTTAAAAGTTTCAAGCTACAAGCACAAGGCTCAATCCATCTTCAAAATATCTTTAACGGCACAACGCCGCAATCCTCGGACTCCAGTGAAGTTGCCACTCCATGCAGGCACTCCTCAGTGCAGCAGGATGGCGAGCTGGAGGCCTGGAGGCACTATAACATCGCTCCCATCCCAGGCCAACATTGCGCATTGGCATAGAATTAGCGGTGAAGCAGACTTCTAACTATACACTGCGTCAGATCATATTGTGCAAGTCGGTAGTTTGGGGGTCGTGAAGGATATGTTTAGGCGTGAAACTTATAATTCATGTTTTGTAATGATTCTTCTTATTACGCATTAAAATAATGATAATCTAGCTTCTTGATTTTTTAATATTATTACAAAAAATAGTAGTTTTATGGTACATGTATGAGATGCAGTTATGTACGCATACGTACAGTAATTTAAACAGTTAAAATTGCTATACCACCCATCTGAAATCATATAGAAGGTAAGAAAATGAGAAGTATTCTATGAAAACCAATATTTAGGAATGAACATGACCCATCGTGATTTAAAAACCTTCACTGGACGATCATATCCATTGATGTGGTCAATTGTGAGATAATCGATCGATCAATGTTCTTACATCTGCATGAACTTTCATTCCAGAGTTCATTTTTGCCTGAGTTCTGCGTACCGCCACGATATACATAACTCAGATTTGATAATGCTGTAGAGATTTTCAATGCAAATGAGGTTTTGTGAGCTAGGTGGGTATCCATTAAATAACCGTTTTCCACTGAAGTGTTTGATAGCTAAATATTCCTTCCTAAAATTTCGATTATGGATAGGAGCATTATCATGATTGAAAATAGATTTCTGCTTAAAACTCCTGGTTTGGGTAGCGAGGAAAATATAATGAGGATCCATGAAATTGTATGAGACTGGGAGTTAAAATTCACTCATGGAATTCGAAACGGTTCCTACAAACCTGTCTCCGACAATGGCGGCTCGGAACATCTTCCCTCCGCCTCCCTGCTGGTGTCTGAACCTATAAGGTACATTCTGGTCATCTAAAATCTATCCTCTGGGCCAATTATCATTTGAACCGCCCAAAGAAGCCCTAGACTCATCTGTAAACATAACTTTTGAAAAATCAACTTCTAGGTAGGTCTTAGCTCACGAAACTTTAGCACAGCTATGTTTTTCGATAGAAGAATTTGAGCTTTTTGTCTGTTACACTTTTCCGTCTTTCGTGAGAATTTTGAATTTTGCAGCAGGTGTCATTATACTCTCTGACTACTTCCATCGCTCGAAAAATGCCCTTATTGTTATGATGAGGAATTTTTTCCAAGTCATTGCAACTTTTTTCATCTTACTTGGGTTAGACATCGATTCGCCTTTATCAGTGCAAATTTTTCTCCTGAAATTTACATTTCCAATAGTTCTCTTGATTGTTCTCACATCCCTGTTCAAGTATTTTGCTATTTCGATGCTTGCTTCGCCATCTCGCAAAAGCTGGGTGATTCTTTGCCCTTCATAGCCACTAAAAGATGAGTTTTTCCTCATATTGCCGAGTCTTTTCTGAAAATTTAATTAAAAAAGTTCATTTTTACAGCTTAAAAATTACACTTCCTTGATGCCGTCGTACACCACACACGGACAAAATTGCATGAAATCACAAAAGAATGGTCACTCGTAAATTTTCTCGCTGCAATGAATGGCCGGTAAAGAGAAGTAATATTTAAATGCTCATTTTTATGCATATGACGTAGAGCTCACAAATCATCAAAAACAGACTAGCATAGTATCATATTAAGCATTGTGAAAAATATTAATTTACGACTGCAGTTCCAAAAGTAACCTTCGTTTGGCTATAATTAAAAAGTCAAAATGGAAAAACTATTTTAACATATGCGTCCTATCCTCAGACTTCACTCCTACCTTATATTCTACCAAAGCCGCCACTCATTTTGACATTTTTTAGCATCTCATCTATTTTCACACCTTCAAAACTTATGAAAGACGCGGCACCGAATATCATCACATCGGGCGTTTGAAATTGGAACTTCGAATGAATTTACAGGTAATTTAAGAAATAGTTTATTAAAGTTTACTCATATAATTTGAAACTTTTAAGCAGGTTGTCAGCATTGATCTGCCTAAGGAAGGTAAATCACAAAGCTCTGATTGGTTCTCACATTCCTGTCAATTAACTCTCGACCCGTAAAAACTAACTCCGAGGTCAACGTATCAGTTTTTAATTTGTTCGAGATGTTAATTTAAATGTAATCGCTTACTCATATTCCATCCTTGATATCCGCTGTGGAAGAACTATCGGACACGAATCTTCAGAAGTTTTAATCGTACTACAACTCTATTTCAATTCAAGTGACAAATGTCTCACGTTGCAAAATTCGTAAAAGGCTCGACTTTTTTGTTATCATTTTGCGGTATATCTTATGTATAAGAGAATCTAGGTTGAAATTGGCAATATTTGCACTGTAATTTTTATTTTAAGATGTAAGCACAATCATCACACAATGTTTTGGGTTAATATCTAACTTTTCGTATTTTGCATAGAATTAAGAATCAGAATTCGAAGTTTGACTGCAACTACCACCCGTAGTTTTGAGGTTATAGTCGTACTGATCACAAGCAGAAGTTTCATAGTCATTTCCACATTTTAGGCTTAGGGCTGTAATCTTACTGATTGAAAACCTGATTGTTCTATGCTTTGTGTGTGACTGCTAACGAAACGAACGATTTTGCTGTTAATTTTTCCTTGCCACAAGTAATTTACGTCCGACATAGTTTTTTAATCAAGTGAGGAATAACATTAATAAATTGAAATCAAAATCTACACTACTTGAAGGCGCAAATTCCCCCTAGCTGAAGCCTACCTCTCGTCGTTGTTATTTTCAGGTCCATTTTTCTAATCTAGTATAGTCCATGATAACCTTATGCTTTTGTTCCTAACGATCACTCTAGACTACCATACGTGAATTTAACATTGAATTTGCTTGTATAGCATCGTAGCTATAGGCATGCATTTTAGGACAACGCCCTCAGCGAGTGGGGAAAACTCTAACGCCTGGAATTCAGAGTTAGCGGTTCATCGATGTTTTGATATTCTCCAAATGTCACTGGACGCATAACCATGCAACGAAAGCCTGACCGGGCCGCTACAGCGGTATGCTCAGCATGGTCTGGAACCTATAATTTTAGACTGCAAAGAGAGGCGAAAAAAGTCCACTGAGGAGGCCCTTCTCGTCTGATGACGATGAGTAGCCTTAAGACAAACAAAAAAGTTAAAAATTCAAAAATAATGATTGAACAATAAGAAAAAAGGTAAAAAAGATTGAGGCGGCTCCAAGAACTAAAAAAATATTATGGAAAGAAAATGCTTCAATGCATAAGAAAAAGTCAAAATTTTAAATGCGGTGACCTGAAGGGCATGTGAGAAATTTGTACTTCAGATGCTGAGATCTTGAAATCATTGTGAAAATCAAATAAAAGTTGAGGTTAAAAGCGCGTGTTAATACGTACCCGTCAGATATACGTATCCAACGATACATGAGCATCAAAATACACACCCTTCTAATACATGTCCTCAAGATCGTCAACAGGTCAATATTGTTAAGTAAGAAATACCACTGAGCTTTTGAAGTACGAGAATAAAGCGCTAGGATATTGAAGCAGAAAACAGCCATGAAGGCTAAGTGCTTCTGTGCGATCTGAATTATAAATAGCACAAAAAATGCATTTTAATTTTTTGAAATTGTTCAATATGACCTTAACTTCATGGAATAATATCATTAAGGACTTTGCAGCCATATGATAAAAATGACTATTTATATTTTGAGTTCAAGAACATATGTTTTAATGAATATTTTACAGAGAGATCGAAAGGTTTCAGACATGTATGGGTAAACTACTGTACACAGAGCTTCTGCCCAAGAAGTTGTTTCATAATTTTAAACTTGTATCAGACAAAGAAGGATTTTTTTTCTAGAACTGTAACTAATTTATTTTAATAAGCGAATTTAAGAACGGCTAAATAGTCCCAAATTTAGATCGACTGCCATAATTGCCTAATAACTAACCAAAGAGAAGGCAAATTTTGGTGCATTAGTTATTAGAGACAGATGGTGAAAAACAGTTACCAACATTACGTGGTACGTAATAAGTTTTTAATATTCCTTGAAAGTACTGCATGTTTTTATACAAAATGTAAAACAATATTTGCTATATAATCAACGGAACATCGATTCTTTTCCTCATCGGGAAAATCATACTTTACAAAAAAATATCCATGCAGTCGTTCATTTCTAAAACCACCTCCTTTCAACTAACAATACAACTTAGTTTAAGCTCATATACCTGAATGGCTTCATAAAGAGTTAAAGAGTTACAGCAGAAGTGTATGAAGTTTACAGCCAAGGTTAGACAGATATAAAGGAAAATTCGCTAGTAGCAATAATGCAATTCTCCCCCCCTCCCCTTTGCACCCCTCAAAAGGCTAAATTGGGCTTCAATGCAGTTGAGATTTTGTATTTAAATAATTCGGTATCGACTGTACTTTTTATCCCGCCCTCCAAATAAGGCTGGAGGTATAAAATTCCTTCCACACGCAACAGTTGACAAAAAATCAGTTGAAATTATTACCTCTTTGAAAAAAGTTATCCCCTATTGAAGACTTCGAGGCAAATATGGCTCCTCACAGTTAGTTCAAAATATACTACGTACATGTACAGGGTTCGGCAGGTATTTGATAACACATACAAGACACACAGCATCCTGTAGGTCTCATCTAGTTTTTGTTGTTGCATGTTTACATAGCAGAACCCGATATAACTCAGAAAATAAAGAGCCATGCTATCATCATTTTGACATCATGTCTCTGATTCCGAGATCACTACCTTCCCGAAAGTCACCAGGTCATTCATTCCAAAGTTCGGAAAGAACTGAAAGCCGCACTGGGAGATGTGGAAGCAGATTCGTGCAGGAAACTACATTATCAGTGATCAGATAAGACTAGTATCCTAGAAATCATCGATTCGGTCCAAGCTGCTATCCTATGGTGCCCAGGAAGTCCATGAGGGCACTCAGCACGGAGATGCAGTTCAACGAAGTGACCATTTGAAATGTGGTCCATGATGATTTCCGTTTTAAGTTGTACCTGATGCAGAGAGGCCAGTTCTTGTCATAGAACTTGGGAAAAGAGACCGACCCGAGCCGAGCGCCTTTTGAGCAATGTGAAGGGTGTGTTCGGACGTCTGGCACGTGGGGTTGAGAGCGTCCTTAAAAGTATCCGCACAATGCCGTTGCGCCACTCATGCCGGCACTGAGGATGCAGTGAGAAACAGTTCTAGGACCCATTTCTTTGCTGCCTAGTGACGGCTTCGGAAGCTTGTAGAGGTCGTAATTGTTGCAGTTGGAACTTTTATGAATTGGCTGATGTCCTGCATTAAGTCTGTTTTTACGTGTAAATGACGTTCAATAGTCACTAAACGTTTTTTCTCCAGTCTTCACCCCTTTCATTCATGAACGTTACGTTGTTCTGAACTACTCAAACCGTCCAAAATTCTATCTCACCCTAGTAAATTAAGGTGTAATTTTAACTGTTTTTACAGGTTTCCTTTATTTAATTTGAAGAAAAAGAACATGGTAACAATAGTTGCATTCGGTGTCACTGTTAGTTAGCATTGCACCTTTTCTTTCCGCTACAACAAGCATGAATGATCAGGCGGGAAAAAACTTCAAAACAAACCTCTGTCTTCGACCACGTGGACAGTTTACCGGTTGCACCGGGTTGGAAAATCCATCGGAGAAGGGTTTCAAATGATGATCATAGGACTTAGAACTGTGCGAAGAACAACTGATCAGTGGGAAAAGATGGTAAAGAGCAGTCATTCAGTGATAATAGAATCACATAAAAAATTCTGAATACTTGAAGTCTGAGTTGAGCCGTGGTGGGGAGTGGTCGCACCCT
>VOMN01056700.1:0-35323 GCA_014899125.1 Orchestia grillus
TCGTTAATCTGAAGACACTCGACGTTAACACATTTAGTTGCATAGTTCAACTATCACGAACAAAGCCTTCATTTGCCCTTCAGTTTTAGTAGATGTAGTCGACTAATTACTTACATTAACAACCTTAAGCCTGTCAGCACAAAACATCTTCCATCCTTCTGCTCTAAATTTTACACCAAAGAAATACACTCTTTAGCAAGGTAGACTGCACTGGCAGATTGAAGACATCTTATTTCTTTGACGCAATTTAAATGTCAAACGAAATGCGCGAATCGTGCTACCAAGCTATGAAACCGATCATTCTGACTCGCCTGTAGCTGAATTACTTATTATTTTGGTCGGTAAAAATGTCACCACTCTCATGATAATGTATATTGGTGGGTACAGCGACGCAATACCACAGATTTTAGGTTCACCAATCGGTGACGAGACATGCTCAGTTACCTGGTCACACACACCTACACTGCAATTACTCAACATTTAGTGCCGTTGTGTGACGGTAATGGTGAGTGACACGTAGCTTCAAACGTAGCAAAAAAACTAAACCTTTGGCTAGCATGACAATTTTTAAGGAAAATATGGCCTTCCTGCTCTCCGATGGCTTCATTTCTGTTGTATCTGAATCATTTTTTAAATATGTCTTCAAGCGAAGTACTACAAGCAAACAAAACAGAACTGTGAACCTATAAAATTTTATGACCAAATATTTTGCGTTTTTGAGCTGCGTTCAGTTGGAGCATCTTCACGAAAGGCCTCGAAACTCGAGTCTTTTTTGAAGTCTTGGGAAGTGGCATCGGCGTTCTCTCTCCTCGCTATTTTTTTTTGCTGATATCCTCAAATTCAAACTCAATCTCGACAACATTTTTGAGTCAATTTTTTTCAAAGTTTGAATATTTTTAAGGCGATGGGAAGTTCGAGCCAAAAAGGGAAATGTTTTATTCATGCTTCGCCACCAACGCCGGATCGATTTCAGTCGCCGCTCAGTCCAGTTTCTCAGTTTCTTTCTTCCAAGGACTTTCAGAAATAGTTTACTTTCAAGTAAAACTCAGAGTTTGATGACTAATAGGATGGAGTCCATTTGCATTTGCCAGCAGTTGATTGAACTTAAAGTTTGCTGAGGTGGGGCAGCAAAGGTCTCTGTTATTGCCAAGTTAATTGAACCAACTTTCTATAGAACCGCAAGCTCACCGCAATGCTGAGCGACCGCCGCGATGTTCATTCGATTTATGTACAATTACTTTACAGGATGAATTAGAATGTATACGATTATCACTCTGAAATTCATGTAAAGCAAACCTATTCCATTCTTTGTTGAAATTTAATTTACATGGTGATGTGTTACAGTGCTTTGCCTGCCTGTTTACGCTTCAAAGACCAGGCGGTAATCATATTTATTTCGCTTTTGTGCTTAATCGAGAGCATGTAAAATGAGCTTCGAATTGTGGATTATTATTACATTTGTTGTCATTAATTAACTTTTACCATAATTCTGTTCGTGTAATGTTCAATTTGATTTGACAATGCATTAGTATACCAGGCTACTTTACACGAGATGAACTTTAATTTCAGAGTTTCACTTTGCTCCGAACATCTTATCCCTTCAAATAAAACATGTGCACGTCTCTACTTAGCCCGTTCAAGTTTTGCGTCCAGTTCTTTTAAAATTTTACGAGGGTAGAATATGATCATTTAAGATTCATCCATCTTGTGAAAGGTGTTGATTTAAGTCTCATGGTCTCAATTAACTTTGAACCATCGTTTTAAGTTCCAAACGCTATAAAAAAGGTTATCCAGGGTGTTCTTAAGAGATCGTTGCGTGCAATTTTCTGCGTACTATTGTGGTGCATATGTGTGAATAGGTGTTTCCCTGATAATTTATAGGTAAGAACCCTGGCATTTTCCCAATAGCAAAACGCAATATATAAGTTTTACTAATGCGCATTAGCCTAAAAGTTTGAATAACTTGAATTGCCAACGATCCGTATAAATGATTTTGCCTTCTAGCCTTTGTCTGCTATGTGGCACCTTGAGAACTTCTCTTTTCGACCTTTCGTTTTCTCTGATCAATGAATAAGAATCCTTTTGAATATAATTCAGAGTCAGGTAATGGTAATTTTCGGTGTTAGTTTTGTTTAATGGCATGAAAAGACACGGAAAACTTCTGTCTTCCGTTCTCCGCCCATGATATCTACCGGTAACATTGGTGGGAAAGACCGCACCATCGACATTCGACGGTCACGTTTACTTGATTCCGTCTATGAACAGCACCTGAACATATGCAATTGACTTGGTGGTTTCATCAATCATTAAATTAGCACCACTGCGAGATCGGAAAACACGGCAAACATATTTTATTGAACGCTTTTATGATGACTGGAGTTTTATGACGCGTGGTGTTATGTTCTGCGAAATGATGGTAAATGCTAGTTTCTAGGAGTTAAATTACTTGCTTACTGGCGGTCTTCGTAAGAAGACGATAAGAGTGACCCGAAAACATTGAAGCATTATGCCCCTCACATTTTAATTAATACTTTTGTGGAGAAAAGAAAGAATAATATTTGCAGTAGCCAATGCTATATAGTCTTACTAGCCCACTTAATTAATTTGATCAAAGAATTAGGTACACATTAACTCTACAAAGGTTTATTTTAGTGTGTGTTATATTTAAATGACATAATGGCTTCCGAGTTAAATAATAAATTAATATTCCAGACTCTATCAGCCTTAGCCTCAATTGTTTGAGAACATGAGCTGTTCTTTAATAATTCCAAAGAAACTTCTCCCTCTCTTCCTTTCTTTTTGATGACGGCCATTTTTCGCAGTGTCGTCTGCTTAGCGGGCGCACAAAACGACGGCATAATTTCCGCGGTATGACCGGAGACTCTGTTAAGGCAGCGGTGATGGCCGTGCAGGCGCCGGGATCATCGCCTCATCGCAAGTAACACGAGGTACTTTGGACGCTTAACGCGCCTTCACCGTGCATCGCTGCCCATAACTCCAGCCGTTATCAACCATCGTCATCTATAATAAAAAACATTGAGATGCTTAACGCCCTCTCTCCCGGTTGACCTCCGCAGCTCCCGCGCCGAATTCCTTCGTCCGGCTCCGGAGAATTTGGAAAATGAAGACCTGCCAGAGAAATATTCGCTACTCGCGCGGTGCTACATAGTTCATGACTGTTGCTGCAGCAGCGCTTTTTATGGGCATAGCTACCATGAAAGGCTGTTCACTCTAGTAAAACGACTAAATTGAGTTGTCTCTGCTGGGTAGAAACGGCACGAATTATTCGCATGTTGCTAAATTAAATAAATGTGTAATGCTTAAGGAGAAATTCAACCGTGTGAAGTAACACCAAGTGCTCTCACAGTCGTTACCTCACTTTAAGGCTCAATTTTCTTTTTACGGCTGAACGCGCTCTAATGTGCGCCGATGGCAATTGTCCGTGTAAGAAATGCAGTTGAAACGACTTCATCACCCATTGGAGCACTCTGCACAACAAATGCTTCGATTCGAAAGAACCTGCTGTTTCTGATGACTGATATTAAGCTTTGCTCTGTACTGAGCTGTGCGTTAGTGTTTCAATCCCTTCGTATGTATTGGTCTCCAGGTGGAATATGATAAGTGGAGACGACAATTCACTTGCGTCGTTAGCGAAGTGCATCTTCCAAACGAAAGCTTAAGGCATCTCGGGGGATCGCGGGAGCCGCTGGCCGGGCTGCCGAGCGTGGAGTTGCAGCCACTTCCTATGCATCATATGCGAACGCCGGCCAAAAATGATAGGAGCATAGCCCGGGTCGCACCTGATACCTTAGGAGGCGTGGCGCTATTCAGAAGCGTTCTCCCACCTGGGTACCCTTACTCCAGTGCAACTCCTGTGTAAATAAATGCTTCAGCCAGTTCGAGAAAGCGGGAGCTAAATAAAGGGAACCTTGATGAACCGATAAAATAAAAATATTAACGAGAGCCAAATGGTGGCTAGCGCAAAGTTTTCGCCAATGGTACCTCAACGTGCGGACGTGTGCTTGAGGACACTCTCGATGCTCGCATCTTCCAAAAGAATGTCGCTCGTTCAAGCTTATCGTTTAAAGTTACGAGCAGCTCCAGAGAACGTTTGCTGCCGCTGTCTGCTGGCTGCAATGCTCGTCTTAATGGACCCCACAATACGACTTCATTCTAAAACTTCCCTCGTGAAACTCTTCTTGGAATTTGTGACTGAAGAATGAGGTGTGAGCCGCCTAACCGCGACCAAAATTGCAGGTTCATGACTACTGGTCCCTGGCACGCAACTTCTCGTGCACGGCTCACGGTACTGGACATGAACACTGCCACAGTAATGTTTTATTTATAAAATGTGTTTTTTAGCACTGAAATGCACTAACCTGCTGAGTAACACCTGAGTCAATTTGTTGGAAAACATACCGAATAAAGAGGAATTTACATAATGGGAGGCGTAATGTTTGATGTCGCGTGGTTACCATTTCTAATGCGGTCGTGTTCCAAGTTTTTTCTGAGCATGCATACCCGTTGTATACGTCAGTCATTCCACAATCTTTTCCTTGAGTAATAAAACGAGTTAGCCCTCAAAAACGGCTCAAACGCATGTATTCAGGCTGTTGTTCATTAATATTGTTTACTCTCAATTATTTGTTATTAGTTCAGAAAATGGATAAAATACTATGTTTTGAAGGTAATACCGAAGTAGACGAAAAATACAATAATGATTCCTTCCAATCTTCAGCATCCCATTTAAGGGCTTTCTAACCTGGTCGTCCGTACGTTTGTCTCTGCATACATGGAAATATAAACACAAACACAAACGAATATGCCCAAAAATATAGCCAACGTATACATACACTTATGTATGATACATAACTAAAACTTTTCTGACATAAGAGACGAATTATTTGTTGAGGAGGTAAAAGCAGTTGTCCTAAACTTTAATGAGTAACGCCTCCTCTGTGCCAGTAGACGCTAAAGCCTCGCTCAAAAAACTGCAACAGTCACTGACTCGTTCGTTTTGTGTCGTCTGAACCATCTAACGCCATCGCTCTCCGAGTGCCAGTGCTGACTCTCTACGAGCCCTCGGTAATAGATAAAAAAAGCTTGGGAACCCTGTACTTCTGTAGGGATCCACCTTCATATCGGTGAATAATGGTAGAAAGGGTATAGAAAGGGTAGGGTATCTTCTACTTCCGTAGGAATCCACCTCCACAGGGGCGAGTAATGGTAAAAAGAGGGAGATCATCACGTACTCGTACGTCTGTAGAAATTCACCCTCATAGCGGTGAGTAATGGTAGAAACAAAGTAGACATTCAGTACCTGTGGGGGATTCCCCCATCATTGCGGTGAGGAAAGCAGAGTAGAACACAACATCGAATAATATTGATCCATTTACTGCAGGAGAAACAGCACGCTGGAATTTGTGTCAGAGAGTTCTTCCATTCAACTCAGAATCCTGTTCTTCTTTGATTGCTGATTAGAGGCATGTTCTGCGTTGTTCTTCCAAAAGAGATGATATATCTGATATATTTCAATTGTTTTTGCGGAAGATGTAATGGATTTTAGATGTATTAGGCGAACGATGTTCAATAAAAAAATATCAATACAGCTGAAAACTAAAATCTATCCTATAAACATAGATCCAGAAAATTTAATACGTAAATTATTATGCTATTTATTAGCCTAAACAATAATTTTCTGGCAATATGTTACACTTCAATGTGTGACGGAACGCCTAAAATACGGCTCATCTCCTGTAGCTCAGTTTAGAATTAAATCAGTAAGGAATTAGGGCTCATGATATCTAATAATTAGAAAAACCATGCTTGCAACACGAGCCAAGGATTGATAGGTAAAAGTGACAGCTTTTCAATTATCAAATGGCTACAACGAGCATCAATAACGCTGATTCTAAATGGTTCATAATATTTTATTTCCATTTTAATTCATTTATCCAGTAAGAAAACATCAGTTATTTGATAATATTACTATTCTTAATTGCATTTTAATCATTTGGACCTATGGGCGATATTGACCCACCCATCCCTCGAGCGTTAAACTAGTTACATATTGCAACCATATGTCGTAGGCCGCTGCTGGAAGTCGAGCGCGGAAGAATGTCGGGCTCTACGACGCCTGACTAGCGTTATGCCCCCTATTGTCTAGGGGGGCTGCTGAATTCCTCTCACGCACGATCTTCCTTCATCTTCATAATTTCAGCAGCATTTTGACGTAGGAGAATACTCTAGTCATTTAATTTAGTGATTCGGCTCGTCACGCCTTTATTACCCGTGAAAAACGTGAGCCTGGAAAAGATGTGCATGTTAAATTCCAACTTTGATCTATTGAGCTGCTGTGGAGATGGAGTTCATTGCAGAAATTCTTCTATCAGCTTCAGCGGTCCCGTGCGTCAGAGCGACAAGATATTACGGCCATTTATAAAGAAGAGTTAGTGCGCTTTGCTGCGCAGCTCGCCCATACTATGTATGCACACCCCGACGCCAGTATCTGCATCCTGTCTCTGGTTTTCGATCCTACGCAGACGATAACACTTCTATAAGAACTGGGCTCCTACATTATTGCTAAGACTTCAGAGCTGTGTTTGAACAATGTAGAGTGTTATCTGACTATGCGGAAAACAAGAACTACGTTCTATTGCGAGACATTTGCCGACTCGAAACAGTGTTAGCTGAAGATGTATATTGTTAAAAATTTATACAATCTGGTAGTTTTCAGCCGCACGAATTGTCTTACGTCGAGAACGCATTTGAGTACTTCAAGTACTTTTTTCAATAGAACTCTAGGAATGTAGCACATTTACTAGAAAGCTCTTAAAGGTTGAAGCCTTCGGCTTTCTGAAGCAATTTGTGCATACATTTAATTAGGACCAAAACCCTGGCAGATCTGTTAAACGTTGTTATTCATTGTTGTGCCATCGGTAAAGCTGTTCATTATTTTGAGTGTCGTTGAGTGTCATATGTATTTTTGCAGGTGATTTAAGCTCTCGAACTCAATGTATGTGCTGCGCTTATGAGGTGTGTATGTCAATCCGTTTTATGTGTTCTTGCGTGGGATTTATGCTATGCACATAATTTTACGTGCTCGTGCATGAATGAAGCATTTAAACTCATTTTACGCGTTTGGTGCACGATTGCTGCATTCAAACCCTATTGGTGGGTATCGTACGTCAGAGAAGTTTCGTCGCTTAGCGTGGTCCTATATGTTCGACTGTTTTTAGTATCAGCCTGTCTAATTAAAAAAGAAGTACTACCTCGAACTACTTATCTATCGTCATTCCTACGCATAGTTCATCGAGAAGTCACGGGAATGAAGTAGCGTAAAAATTCTTTGATGTGCTTTATAATGCATCATTTTAAAAGAACCTAAGTCATCTTCATAGTCTCCGTACCAGAAGCCATCTCTTGAACTGACAGGCAGCAAGAGACGAGCAATTATTCTAAAATTAGAATTTTTGCTCATTTATAGCAGATAGCAAAGAAAATGAGGGAATCTTCAGCTTTGACTGTTTAAGTTATTTTTTTATCGTTTGTGCTTCAAGGAACTATCATCGGTGCATATATCAAAGTTCATCATTGGTTCTGTACCGACATAATCTTCAAATTTGCATCAGATTTTGCTACGCCGCTTAGCTTGTCGTTAGCATTATTTCCTCAAATCAACATTAGCTTATATGTATTGTGTGGTACTCACTTACTAAAGGGAAACAATTCTTTCACTAGTTTTTGCAGTATGAAATAAATAAATTAAATGACTCCAAAATGTAAGTTTGCAGGAAAAATTCTTTACTGAAAAAGCTTTCCCAAACTAAATTGGACAATATCGTTTGATTTTCCTGGAATGCCTTCAAGAACTTTTTGATTTGCATTCCAATTAGCTGTATTACCTTGTGAATATTTTGGCGGCAAACTTGTGTTAAGAAACTCGAAGTAAGTACCTTAGTCCTTCATTTCTTGAGTCTAAAACAGAACTTGGAGACGATTGAGAGCAAAGATACTCTCCTAAAACGGTCTCTGTGTTCCATGCATACATTAAACGATCGCTTAGAGCGATGAAATTTTGAAACGGTTAGTTTTAGGGGCTCACTCGCATAGCAGAGGCTTTTGATGGTCTTGGATGGGTTCTTCTGAGCCCGACAAAGATTTTCCGAAAGGCAAGAAATCCACTTTACCTTCCGCTCAGATCAGGAAGGTCTGATCTCGAATTCAATTTGGCTTAAAGGCCGAATAATGAAGTCATCTCTATACAGGCTTCGAATGGGCATCTTTCACGCAGTATGATGCCGGAGCCAAGGCCTGATGCATGCGCATATAAATTAGCGTAAACGCTTTGAGGCAAAACACAATAAGCCATCAGCTCTTCTTTAAAAGAGCTGTGCTGATTTGGTGACGCGATGCTCTCGTGAAATTGGTGGGAGCAAAGCTGGACCAGGGACTGCTCTCATACGTGCAGTACGACGTGCCAGCCGCGGTTACCGCTCCCCGTGACATGCTCCGAGTGCTGTTGGCCGACTTCAGGTGTACAGCTAAAGAATGAAAACAGCGCTGTAGGTCGCGCTCTTGCAACGGCCGCCAGCTCTGCTTCAGAATATGCATACTGTAGATGCTATGCAATCCATTCAATAACAATATACTATATGAATGATTGTTGCTTGACAAAATAAAAGCTGAAAGCAACCATTTGCTCCCTAAAAGCTGTGCTTTAATTCAGTGGACTCCCGAAATTCTCGCGAAAGTTAATGGAACAATAGCATCAGGCAATTTACTCCCAGATTCAAACAACTGAACTGGGTGTTTATGGTTTTAATAACTTAAAAGCTTTATAGAATCAAAATCATCTGACATTTTTAGCGGTAAGTAGATGGAGTCATCATGAAAAACACGAACGTTCATTGGTTAATCGTATCAAATGACAACACTTTAATTTCATATTCAGATTCACATTTATTCATAAGTGCTGAGACAGCAAAACTCACAGCAGGGCCCCAACATTACAGTCTCTTTATTAATTGATCTGTTCATTAATCGTATCATGAAGGTGAAATTTTCTACTCTACTCAATTACAAAACCTAAAAATGAGCAATTTATAGTTTGAAGTGTCGCTACTAGCTTTAGCCGAAAGGCTCATCTCTTTGCTCACGAGAATGAAGCCCGCTTTGGTTGTCAAATTTTTTGTTCTGACATTTAATACTTATAACAAGATCATAAAATACGTTTCGATGTTAAATTACTTCAGTTCCTAGTTAAAAATGTTGTGTGATGATTGTGTAAAGCGCCTGAACTGCATGAACATCCTGTTCGCTATTAGCCGTCCACGAAAGCAGAGTAAGCTGTCATAGCGCTCCTAGCTATTAGACTTGACCGACACTTATTTATTCTCTGTCTATGGCCGTTAAAACATTGTCTGACATTAAATCATGTCCCATAGGGGACAAAAACTTTTGAAGTTACTTCACAAATGTAGCGTAAAAAATAAGTCACAAATGTTATAGAAAAAAGTCTCTTATAAATGTCTTTTGAAAAGTTGTTTACAAAGATTGTGATTACTTGAAAATTTCCTTGACAATTGGCTGACAATTGGCGGGCTTTCAACTTTTCTTCAGGTAGACGAAGCATTCTACTGAATTTTTCGATGGAAATACGTAAACTAGCCGAACTCGAAAACCTTGTGCTTTACCTGCATCAAACTGAATTTCCCAAAGATGTAATCTAGTTCAGTAACAAGTAACTCAAGTATGTCTTATATACGAGCCTGATTTTAAAATACATGGGATTTAGGAAAATCGCACATGACATATTTGAAATTTTTCCTTCTTCTAGGGTAGCGAGTAATTTTATCGACAAGCATGATGTTTGTTTCGGAAATAGCTGGTTTCACCAAGTGTACATATGTACAAACTGGGTCTTATTTTCGAAAGAGATTAACTTTTAATAATTGTTGCCAATTGTCTTCAAATTTTACCCGGAATTTGTAACGCTCGCAGATGTTTGTTCTGTTCTCCTTAAAAGGGCTTGTACGAATGGGCTCAAACTTCGTGAAAATTCCTTTTAACCTCAAACTTCCCAGTAGACTTATCGGAATAATCCGAACAGTAGCATGGGCGTCGAGGGCTGGTAATGAACTCTGGTGACGGAATTCAATTTCACTTTTACGTTACTGTAACCAGGATGGCTTTGTGAGAACACTGTTGGAAAATTCGAAGTAAGCTCTAATGGGATCTCAGTAATAAAAAGTATAACACAGTGCACATAGTATATTATTACAGTGGCGTTGTTAATTAACTTTCATGCCATTAACAGAAAATTGTGGAAACTTTCGCCAGTTAATCAGATTCAATCAGATTATACGTATAACCTCATCAAACGATGTAAAACAAAATTTTATCATTTTAGTGCTTACACGCTCATTTAAGTATAAATGGCTCACGAGCGATGAAGAAGTCGAAATGCTTTACGATCTTGTTCACTTTCGTATTTGCGAACCAAAAATGCGTAACCTCTATGTCTTCCTTTTAAGCTAAAGAATAAAAACAGCGTATGTGTAGATTGACCATCAATCGAAAATTCTTGATCGTGCTTTACGTAGCCAACGCGATGCAGCCGAGCTAAAATGTTTCTTCTTTGTACTGTCACTCCCGCTACAGAGGGTTGGCTCATTTGTGTCGTCCAGGAAACAGTTTGTATCAAAGTTGTCAGCGGTCTAAAAACATCGTCCTGTCGTTCTTATGCATAGTGAAGTTAAACGGGAAATATTATATACTTAATCATTCCGCAAAGGTCTGAAATACCATTAAAAATCGCTATGATGCGGTGCGACTTTAGTGAGATGTTTTTTAGCGATTTTTGTATACATATGGAAAAATATATAAACTACTCATTGTAATTATTTTGCGATCTACCTGTCATTTGTGGAGTGTAAATTAATAATGTAAGCATAAAAAATCAAGAGAGATTTGCCCCTGGGACGTAAGAATGATTAAAAAAAACGTGAAAAAAAATTGATTCCCCGGAGCATACTCTATGTGAGGGTTATTCTACCCTGTGAATTGGTAAGTTAACTAACCGTGGTCATCGCATCGTCTATGTTATGTAATTCTGCTTTATTGCCAAAACTAGTTTTTTTGTGGAACAGGTATATTAATACTGTTTTTCCAGTTTCTTTGAATGCAAGTTTGGTAACTTGGCAAGGAGGTATTTTTACGGGTAGGAAAGACAGGTTGTATGCTATTACTCTGTGAAAGTTTTATTGAACTATTTAACATATAATGACTGACCTGTAACGGATAGTTACACAAATTACTGTTACCTGCGAGTGACATGCAGTCTTTTTGATCAAGGTTTACCAGCCACCAATGCATTCCGTAGACGTGAAAGGACTCTTCAAGCATTAGATAGGCTGAGAACAGATTTTCTTTGGATTGATTCGGCAATGGAGGGGTAAGGAAGAGAAATGCTATGGTGCTCCCAAATGCCTGATTGCTCGGAAGCGCTTCGATGCGCTTGTGCCATCTTCATTTACGGACAAACACGGTTGTTTGTGACTGCGTGTGGACATAACTAAATACGCTTTCATCCCGACTTAAGGACCCCTGTAGCTGCGTGAGTTAAAAATGTTGCCTCATGAAAAAGAGCAGGTGCACTGCAAAGTTTACACAGGGACTGACTATAGCGGTTGTGGAAGTGTGTTCGAGTGAATAAAATGTTCTCACAGTTACGAT
The DNA here is from genome assembly GCA_014899125.1 of Orchestia grillus. Classification (NCBI taxonomy): domain Eukaryota; kingdom Metazoa; phylum Arthropoda; class Malacostraca; order Amphipoda; family Talitridae; genus Orchestia; species Orchestia grillus. Next base: position 11,737 of record VOMN01056700.1, read on the forward strand.
TTGATGAAGAGCTTAAAAGTTTTTTCATATTGTATGTACTAACGTGTCTTCGCTACAGAGGTTGGGAGAATTTTCTTAAAATGATGGTTGCTTTATGACGAGTGAATGCGGAACGAATTTCGAAAAATTATTTTTGGCTTTAAAAAATACATGCCGTGAGTGAAACCCATGTACTAAACAAACTTAACTGGTTTAAGAGTTCATCTTGAATATTGAATGACGAAAAGAGAAATTACAAACGGCATGTACCACAGTGTTTGACTTTGGTTCCTGTAAATTTGAAGGACATTTGTTTGGAAGTATAAAAGGAGTCGTAAATATTGGCGGCAGTATCGTGTGTTCCGGGGTGCGGGCAGCTGGCGCGACGGCCACTCGCTGGCATCGCTACAGGCGCTCTATATCATCCCTCTAATGATATCTGGAAGCGACAGCGAGAATTTTTCACGCCACCAAAGAAGCGATCGACTTGAGAATTTGCTTTGGGTACGCAGCTGGTGGACCGCGCGTGTGTGGAGGTTATCACCAGCATGGCAACAGTGAGCTAGTTTTTGTGCTGCTCAGTCTGCTTCTTAACATGCTTGCCTGCCTGCCAGCTCGCTTGCTGTCCGCTTGCTGGCGTTCTTGCTTGCCTGCCTGCCCGCTTGCTGTCCGCTTGTTGGCCTTCTTGCTTGCCTGCCTGCCCGCTTGCTCTTCGCTTGTTAACGTTCTTGCTTGCCTCCCTGCCCGCTTGCTCTCCGCTTGTTGGCGTTCTTGCTTGCCTGCCTGCCCGCTTGCCTGCATACACACTCTTTTTCCTGCTTGCCTACTTGTAATTTTGCATGCTCGCTTCGCAATTTCCTGGTGGTCTCTCAGGCTTGTCTCCTTGCTTCGTGGCATGCCAGTATGCTTGCACGTAGGCTGCTTTCTGAAAGCAAATTTGCTAAGCTGTATTCCACCTTGATTGTATATTTCCTCACTGGCTTACTCGCGCGCTTCCTGACTCACATAATGGTATGAAATCATCTTGCATGAGTGTGAAAGAAATGTAAAAATTCTCATATGTATTGTTCATCCGAAAAGTAATTAAACGCACAGAATATGATATACACGTATTCGTTTCATACTGTAGAGTGGCACATGCTGCTCATTTCGTGCTTGTTTGGAGATCAGGAGTAGCAAGCGATTAAAAGTGGAGAATGCGTGCAGTGAGTGCACGTATACACGCGTACGGAGCACATGCAAACACCTGTACGGAGCACAGGAAAGAACGTGAACAGAGCACCGTCAAACACATGTACGGAGCACCGGCAAACACGTGTACGGAGCACCGGCAAACACGTGACGGATCACACGCAAACACGTGTACAGATCATACGCAAACACGTGACGGAGCACACGCAAACACGTGACGGAGCACACGCAAACACGTATATGGACGGCATAAAAGCTAGTACACCGAACACTGACCTAGACGCGCGTGACTGAAGCTAATATCAGGGGGGATGTCGAGCGAACACTCGTAGTTAAGCATGAACGTAAATCTCTCTTTGTAATTTTATCAAAAACTTATTTTATTGTGTCTGCCATTGAGAAGTGCACGCATGCGACAAATGATAAAACTGAAATGAAGCAAAAGTCTTATAAGTACGTGAGGATCGTTTTTTAAACTCAAACGGGAACTGTTTTGGGTTTCATTCTGATCAGTTGGCCTCACTCTCTGTTTAGAGAAGAGACAATGATGTTTGTATGACTAGATTCATGTTACCATAAAATAAGTCTGCTGTATGCACCCTATTTTAAAGCGATGTTTAGTGTAGAGCTTTGCAGAAATTTACAGGGTACGTATTTGAAAATAAATTGGTACTCTCTGCCCCTTCCTGCCCCTCGCTGATTAACTCTACAGATGATTTCTTGCGCTCTGGTCTCATCTTATATGATAAATGGTCGCTATTTTTAGATTTATTACGAGAAAATGTTACGTCAGCAAAACTTACTGTAGAGAGCTACAGGCGCTGCGCACAGCTGAGCAACGAAGACGCTGACAACTCTACAAATAATTTGTATAATGTTGCAAAAATACTGTATTGCCTTTAATTTCACCCACACCTTACCCAGAATGCTTCATTATAATTTGTATATGCGCCAGTACTTCTATCCATTAATTTATTGATCTCAACAAACACGAGGACAAAATTCTTGGGAGAGAAATCGTTCGCCGATAATCTTTTGTAAGGAATTAGATTCCGATCCGTTTTTGGGCAGGCTCAATTTTTTCGGCCGACTTCAGTCCACCAGAAGTTGAGTCCCACGGAGATTGTGAAGCGAGATATTATTCTCGGAGCTTTAAGAAATTCGCTAAGAAATCGCCAGCGGACTGTAGTCCTATAATTGAATGGAATGGATAAGGCTCGTATATCGCAATAAACTCAACTATTTTTGCTCTCTATAGAGTAGTTCTCAGAGTAAGTAGCACGTGTCACTCAGCAGTTATTGTGTTGCAAGCAACTGCCCGCGTGAACTAAGTAATAGAAACTTTTGTGTCTTTATATATTTTTGAGTCGAACGAGCAGTCCATCATGAGAGAATACGGGGGGGGAAGACGTATTGATTTCTTCTGGGTTAATTATTTTAGAGCGTGCTTCTGAAAAATATCTTTCTTCTCGAAAAAATATTTTTTGTATTGGCCAACTAATGGCTTTCGAATGTAGACTACATTTCTCTTCTCATGAAGAGTTACTTTTTGTTTCTCATAAAAATTGTTTATCCTTAAAATATCACTTCAAATTTAGCTAATGTTTCGTACCACTACCACGTTACATTTTTGAAGCGAAAAAGCTTGGAGTAGCAGAAAGAATATTTATGAGAATGTCATGTAGTAAGTCTTCAAAACCTCTAAGCGTGCAACAGCATCTGAAACATTAATGACACCTGTGCCTCTCATGAGGATCGAATTGCGAGAGTTAAAGTCGAACAAGCACTGCAGGATTGTGAGCCTGCTCCAGAAAAGCTTTCAGTAATATTGACAAAAGTTCAAACTTGACCAATCACCTCGTGTAAACACCCTCTTCCAATATTTACCAGCCAACTCTGATTTTCCTGCAAACTATCGAAATTCCTTGGACGTTAAACGAAACCTTCCGGGGCGAATGGAAAGTTCACCGCTACGATACTCGTAAAGATTGGCACTCTTTGACCGAAGGGCTAACGTTATTCCTACCCGTAAAGCCCCAACTCCGGACCAACCTTGGCGAAGGCCTCTCTGAGTGCCATGGGTCATTTTGAAGGTTTTTGGAGTTAAGGTGATCGGACAAAGAGGTAACTTTCTCAATTTAAAAGTTACAGAGAGCGTTTCGTTGGGTTTGGTACTTGCCTTAACATTATGTCCTCGCTACTAGTTTACAAAGATTTCAGCACTTGATAGGCATGAGCGGATTTTTAGCCGCCAACGCTTTGCTGGGATCTCCGAAGAACTTAAATGAAGATGACCATTTAGTGTTGTGGACTAGAAGAACAAAGATTGAAAAGTTTTTCAACGTCATTTCAATTTAGATCCAAAGAAAAATTGAAATTTACGTAAGTTGCCTAGAGCTTCGGAAACTCAAATCTGATAATTAACTGACACCAAAAGCTTCTTTGCCAATTAAAATTCAGGAAAACAGTTTTTTGGCCAAATCTTTTGCGGCACTTGGTGGCCGCGTTTCTTGTTCACTACGTCTATAAAATAAAATATAAAATGAATGACTATTCTAGCATGAGTTGACTGTTTATTATTTCGCTTGAGATGAAGCTTTGTTGTTATTATGAAGTCGTGTAATACTTGTTTGTCATTATAACTTTAAAGTTACTGAAAATGAGGATTCGCTTTTTACTTCACCAGGGTTATCGAAGCCATCGTTTGTGAGAGCAGACGCTGTCATCGAAGCATTGGAATACTGTGCGACAATGGGAACGACATAAATGTAGAAGTAAGCTTTCATTTACGTAAAAAAACTCTGACCCTGCTAAAGTTCGTCAATCAAAATCGGTTCCAAATGCACAAGCCTATAACACTAAACTCCGGCTTCGATACCAGTGAAGTGAACGAAAAGAAGGCAGGATCTTCCTACCCCGTTTTATGCTGCCTGACAACCGAGGGAGGAGGCTCAAGCAGGCAACGTCTACTGCAGTAATTCCCACAGTAATTTTCCCTTCTCGTGCACAAATGTTCGACTTAGACACCGCGCACTGAAGCGTTCTGTACACAGCTATGTATAGGGTACGCACTGCATGTTGTAATAAGCTACGAAAGCTTCTCATAAACCTGTATTTTCGTTTAAAAATTAGCTGATGGTAAATATTTAAAATAGATGTAAAAAATTGGGCTCACTGGAAAATGAACATAGAAAATTAAAACGCCTGTAAGATTTTATCATCGTATCCGAAGCCTCGAGATGAATCAAGCCATACTCTTCTTATTACGACCTTTGAATTGATATCATACACCTTCGTGAACAAAGGTTTGAGCCCAAGTTTTTCTTCCAGACTCGAGCTTTGACCCTAAAAAACCGATCAAACAAAGGTCCGAGAAAGCGACAGCGATTGCCTCTGTCCTTCAAATAAAATGATTCTCCCCAACTTGGAACAAACTATTTGCTCGGGAGACATGAAAAACACGACTAGAAACGAGACTTGCAACGTTTGTGAGAAAACAGACGAAAAATTAGCAGTAAAAAACAAGCAAGAAGAGATGCAAATCGCGAAGACAAACAGTGCAGGGTTTGAGTTGTGCGCGCTGCAGCGGCAGCAGCTCGGGCGACGGAGCTTGATAGCACACACACCTCGTCGACCCGCGCTGGCACTGCGTGAGGTTTTTTGAAGCGGTATTTTGCGAGTGAATGTCCCGAGCTTGTGGGTATAAGTACACGTTGTTGAGCACAATTTTGAATATCCTCTACAATTAGATAAATTTTTTCGAACATAATTTTCCTGATGAAGCAGGTTTTGATGTACATCTAAGCGGTACCGGTGTGTAAAAATTAAATGTTTTCGATCGTTTCAGTTCTTATGACTACAACGGGTTCTAATAGCTATCATGGGAAGAATTATTTTTTATGATTAACTCTCAACCTGAGTTGAATAATATCATTAGTTTACTTCGTGACTTCAACCAACAATGATTGTTTCAATGTCAAATCTCATTGAAAACTGTCAATACAGCATGGAACGATCTGAGCAGTTCGAAAGGACAAGGTTGTGACCCATGGTAGCATTCTCACAAGTCTTTGAATGGAGTACAACAACGGACCGAAGCAAATGTCCAGATTTTGCTCATTGCACGACCTCCTCAAGAGAAGTGGCGGCTGTTGTTTTGTTTATTGTTTTGTGCACAAACCATTGCGTCTACAAAGAGTTTGTCAGAAAAGCAGAAAACGACTTCAAAACAGCCAGCCACCAGCTGCAGATGAGGCGTTCACATGTTCCTAGATTGATCGGATGGAAAATTTACCCGATAAGCCTGCAACAAGTTCGACAGCGAATTTTTGATAAATGAAGCGAAGATATGAATTAGCTCGTGAATATTCATTTATTGACCGTAATTTACAAAATTATCGTTTTCATTCATACGCAGAGCCTATGTACACTCAACATAAACAGAGGTTAAATTTTTTAATGCCCAGCAAAATAGGGTATTTTGAGGCTTCTCGAAATAGTTAATAATATAACAACAGTATGTTTTAGTGCTGAATTAAGGACTGCGTATGTATACAAAATTCGTGAGAATATTGTCCATTTATGAAACTCTCATGTGAATAATAATGATATATTATATTCAGTAAAATAGATGTAAACACTGTAAAAATTCAGTCAAATGATTAGCGAATACGCTGATTAAGAGCAAAGAAAGTAGTACCGGCAATTTTCACATTTCGAGGAAACTAAATTTTAAAAAATTCATGGATAAACATTGTTCAAGAACCAAATACAAAATCGTGTATTTTTTGACAATCACAAAATATCAAATCAATCTCACATGGACTATAAGTAAATGATAGTTATCATATTAAAGAGCTATTTGTAGAACAACCCCGTATCTTACATAGGACAATGTAATGACCGCAATCACTTTCATTAAAATTCAAAATATTTTAGAAAAATCACAACGTCGACACAAGCCAAGGATGTTCGTCGATATCTCCAACTACTTCCAATTTCCATTAGAACAATACTGTTACTGGACCAAATCGATCCTTAATGCTCGGATCGCACCAATTGCTTCGAATAATCTACTACAAGCGTTGGTGCAAGCCTATGATAGTTTCACATATCTGAACGCTTTGTCATTAAGAAGAGTTCTTTTATCTCTAAATTTGCATCGCTTAGTTTCTTCGAATATTTTTTCTTAGTATCTTTGTTCACTTTTTATTACTTTACGAGTGCAGTGCAGTTGCTTCAGAATGAATGTTTCAGTTGTATTGGTATTGATAATTTTGCAGAAAGTTCTAGAGGATGCTCATTCCTTTAGCTTCAGGCAATCCGAGCCTGTATTCATATTAATGCCCACTGTCATCGCAGGCGGTGTAAGCCGCAAAACTCTTAACGGGGACATAAATATCAGGTTGTAACGAAAGTTTTGTCCGTTTTTGAGTTCAAATTTTACTGCATCATTACACCAATTTTAATTATTAATTGCAAACGTGTAGCCAACTAAGTCGCTGAGTAATACTTTTTCACTCATATTTGTAATAATTGTTATTGTAAATTACTATTATTGACGCAAATGCATACTCCAAGTAATAAGCACACTAGGCATATTTACTGTATGAGTTTCAGAAAGGCAATACAGCAATTTCAGCACCTAGATCGCTCAAAGACACTTATGGAAATGATGTGGTGAATAAAAATACCCGTAGAAGATGGTGTTCTCGTTTAAAAAGGATGACTTCAGTCTATAGGATGAACTAAGAAAGGGACTCTCCAAAGGACTCAATTCTTAAGAATTGCAGGCTGTCACAGATGAAAGCCTAACTAGCACATTTAGAAAACTGCTTTAAACGGCTTAGCTGCTGGCTGTCAACTTCAGAAGTTATTGTTTGATTGTCACGTATCAGCTCATAATGAACAATTTCCTTCATGTTCCAACACACACAGGAAATAATTTATTTCAGATGTAGACCACTTTGAGGCTGTGGAAAAGGTTTTAAACTAGGGATGAACCACTGTAACATTATTGTGGAGTATCCAACTTTTCACCACCAGTGATGATTCTGTCTAAAAAAGGTTTTTGAAGTTGACGAGAGCTGAGTGCGACACAGCAGTTCACACGCGGTCGACGATTGATTTCTGAAAGATCGTGTGGGACCCATTTTCCAGCCTGGAAGACTATACCAAGTCTTGCGGCATCATTTCTCTCTGTATGGCCATATTGCTCACAGTGAACTCCTTGCTCAATTTTCTAGTTGTAGTGGTTAGGTTTTCATCAATGATAGCCTGCAAGTCCTTAGAATCGAGGCTTTTGAAGCGTCCTTCTCTTGGTTCGTCCTTTAAACTGAAATTATCCTCTTTAAAGAGTGAAAATCGTCTTCTACAGGTGTTTTCATTCGTCACATCATTTCCATAAGTGTCTTTGAAAATTTTAGTGTTGAAATTGTTGTATTCCCTTTCCAAAATTCTGATAGTAAAATATGCCTAATGTATTCTTTACCTGGAGGGTACATCTGAGTTAATAATAGTTAATTATTATAATAATTACGGCAAAATCTGAGAAAGGGAATATTTTTTTAATGATTTGGCTACACATATGTCATTTGTCAGTTAAATTGGTGTGATGATGCCCTAAAATTATGGCTCAAAATACAGATAGAACTTCCGTCACGACCTGCTTTTCGCATTTGCTATTTACTTAGTTACAAAATTTACGATTAATCAACAGTTTTAAGCAGACATTTTCGACTCGTCAGTGGCATGAAGCTCTAAAAAATCTCATTCATAATTCTCATGTTATTCTGATTATCGACAAGATTCTTATCCCTATTCAACACTTATTTAAATTTAACTTGCGAAATTCTTCCTATTTGAGTTTAAATTATAGCAAGGAATACTTTCATTTTCCAAATCTTTGATCACAGCTGAGAGAAAAGGGTGAGGATTGATGAGGACGCTTTCCCAGCTAAATCTTTTTGCCGATCTTGCAGTTTCCAATAAATCTCCCTCGTAGGTGTTCGCCAACGTGTCATCTAAATTACGAGCATGGATGATGAGCAATAGTAAAGTTTGTAGTTTCATGTCAAGACGTTAGTATCGATTACGATCAGAAGTACATACCAAAACATTGCATGACTGCATCGTTAAAGTTTCCGGTGGTAGAACCAGCAATGCTTCACACTCATATATCCCACGGCATTATGAGGCCGTGAGCTGATGCGAGCTCCACCCGGTCGTAATCCGCACATACGTGAGTAGGCTAGTAGCGCTAATCGGAACTACATATCTTCGGGACCAAAAGCCTTCGGAAGTTTTGGCTCGTTGTTCTCGAGAGCGAAGAGTGATCAGGCAATTTTGGTAGCGTCTTCAGAGCGGCGCTTCGTCTACAGCTCCTTATTTCCGCTTCCTTAACTCCGCGCGAAACTTTTGCGGACGCCCTCGGGCTTCTTGGGGAATTTATCACCGAGACTTGTATAAGCAGCGCCAAAAGTCAACTTTTTTCTTTCCAAGACAATAAGAAAGTTTGTCTCCGGCATTGAGGGAAGCCGCTCACTGGTGTATGAAGAATGCCCCAAAGTAGAGGTGGGCTCTCGAAAAACATTCACCTTGAAGGTGCCTAATGAACTAATGCGACTTTAAGTTCGCAAAGTTAAGACCTTTATGGACGAGACATAACATTTCCCTCTATTTTGTGATGAATTTTGAGGACTGCGTCCGCGATTACCCGCAAGATTTCATTACGCTCAGCACATCAAATTTACGTACAGGGAATGTTTCCTAAGGCATGCTGATCTTTCACAATTAATTGACATTTTTATTTTGCTCACTTGCAAATTACATAGGTATAGAATATGTAAAGAAACTTTGACACATTGCTCAAATCCAGCTCCAGATGCGACGCCTGTCTGCTCAGCCGAACTAAGCAGACAAAAACTGAAAATAAATGATAAATTAGTAGTTATGAAGAGCAAAAACAGCGTAAGCTTAAAATGGTCCGCCGACACAGTTTTCTATACCTCAGTTGTTCGAAAATAAGCTCTCAAAATGTATGCCCCTTTGATTCTCCTCACTGGGCAGTCTAACGACTGAAAATACAATGTTAGTGTTTACTTACCTAGTCAGAAGCTATCGATATCCTCGTTTTTCCTTGTATCAAATAGTTGATGTTCCTGCTGCGTTTTTATGTCATTCATGGCTCGAAAAACAGGAAATAAAGGCTTTAGCGATGCAGTTGTAGCTCGGCCGGCCAAAACAGCATGACGATCTGCCGGCAGCCCTGCAGTGCCAGGACAACTTCTCTAACTGCTTTTTTATCTCGAATCTTCGGGATCCCCTGACTCTTATCTACCCTGCCTCGGAATCCAGGGCGCAGTGCGTCACGTAAGCTTGCTCGTATTTCCCCCTTGAACGTGCCCTACCAAGTCTGAAATAACGCATTCAAGCTACGTTTGGCAGTGACTGCCTCGGTCTCATATCTCTCTAAGCTAGACGGCGAAACTGACCAATGTGCGTATTTTGTAACGATAACTAACTCATCTGAATAAGTTCACTACCGATTAATTCAAGTTGTATAAATTGAAGAAGAGAGGGATAAAAGTTAATAAAACGCATCATGATTTATGCTTATAGTAATAAAAGTATTCACTGAGTACACTTGGCTCACACTGGCCAACTCTTGGAAATTATACTGCACTTTCACCCGTTTGCTCCGCTTATTTTTAGGTTAGAAGAAGAAAACAAAGTTAAACGTACCTTGTTTCATTTGGGACTTCAGAAGACCGCAGCTCGTGTTCTGGAGCAGCGGAAATCTACGATGAATCGCTAAGACGTAGCAAGAATTTTTCCTTTAAAATTCAAACGACCATTTTACCACTCTTACCTCGACGTTCTGCCTGTTTGTACCTGTGCTGAATGCCAAAGAAGAAAGTTGAACGTTTGCAAGGGATTTTACTTCGATTTTATCGTAAGTATAATAATCATGGCCCCGAATTCTTTACCAGCTTAGACGTGTGTGTTATTTGATCTCATTAGCCTGGTTGGGTTGCGTTTCACAGCGGAAGAAACTCACTGTGCGCTAAAATGCACCAGGACGGACGTACGCACTCGTTTTACGCACTGCAAGCCAGTAAATATCAAATTCTTAGAGTGTATATATCTAGTTTGTCTAAATTCCCTCAAAATTGAAGAACTGTTTTTGAATTTAAATAAATTCCCCAGTTAGATGGGCGTCAAAAGTTTTCAATAAATTTCTTAACAAATCAGAAGGAGACAAATTAAATAACCGATGATCCTTTGTTTACATTTGGCCTAACCTCGATTTCCTGAAATTTACAGATATGTGACTCTAGATGAGCTCTCCGACATTAAAAATATTTTCTATTTCATGGACGAGATGAAACTGTCTTGACTAAATGAGAGTAAATCCCCCCACGGAGCGGGATCGTTTGTTGGGAAGGTCGCGCTCGTGACACTCACGAGCACGGCTCTGTGGCTGACCAGGGTGTTGGGTCGTTCGGTCTTAAGACACTTAAATAATTTGTAATTCTGTGATGCTTTCAACAAATGGTGGTCCGTGCTCTGAAGGAACTTACTATTCATTCCAAAATATCTGACTTGAGTATCTTTGCAGTAGTCGCTTGTCACCATAAATAGTTGGCGAATGCAAAATAGTGTCTAATACTAATAACAGCTGAGGGTAAAAACGTTTTCAACCTACATTATTATCAAAATGTTTTGCATTTCATAAGTTAATGGCGACATTTATGCACTCGGACTTTTTGTATCGACCGGTTACGACAGAGATATTCTAACTTTAACGCTTGAATTTACTGTAAAGAATCGCTTGAACTTGAAAGAATCTGATTGCTTTCCAAATCACACGTGCAGTTCAATCTATTAGTTTCAAGCAATAACTCTAATGTTGTAGGCTTCGAACCTTGCCTTTCATGCAACTCAATTCAGCTGAGAAGTCTTACTTCAAAAAAGATCTGAGAATTTTCAACAATTTTTATCGTGTTCTGGAGTTGCGGAAATCTACGATGAATCGCTAAGACATAGCAAGAATTTTTCCCTTGAAAATTCAAAGTTGTTGTGCTTGAAAGATCTCCAACTTCCAAGCAACAAAAATTTTAGCACTTTGAGTTGCCATTCAAAATATCTTGTAAACAGCTACTCGGACATCGAGAGAAGTACAATAATACCATTTCCCAGATGCAATTGCAAAATATGTCATTTTTCTCATTTAGGCTCGCAGTTATGCTCTCAGAACTTTGGCGTGATAACCCTCAAGGCGGCGGTAGTTCACAAGCTCTGGTACATTTGGGGCGCAGAATGTTGTTGCAGACCTCCCTAGCTGCGGAGCGCTCGCCTTGACAGCAGCGCGTGCAGTAGCTCTGTAACGACTTCTGCAATGCATGTTGGTTCGTTCTAACTGCCACGCAGGGTGCAACCGCGGCCATCTTTACAATTGAATTTTCTAGTAATTCACAGGCGATGATGCCTTCGCATTCTAGACAACACTTATTTTTAAAAGATAAAACGAATTACAGGAATGTACTCTTTAAATTTTTGTATGACTTCAAGATGCTATCAACGATATAACGTTGATATGAAGATGATATCACTCTACGGAAACTTCGATGTATTTTTTGTCTCTATGCTTAAACATTAGGTCATAAAGGTGCAACTTTGCTTCCAAACAGAATTTTGATTGCGATTACTGATCTTATTTTCTCATATTAAAGATTCGTCGCTGCTTAAAATAGATTTCTTCATACTTGTCGACTCTTATGCCAGATCTTTATCGTTGTAGTGGGAAATTACTTCGTGTCTGCAAAATTTCTCTTCAAGCATTTTTTATTTATTTTTCGCTCACTAGCGTCTATTTAGACTCACATGCTTCTACTTTGCTGCAAAGGGACTTCTTATCTGACAACTTTTATTCTAACCTTGCTTTTGATTTGAGCGTTTTTGTAATATTTAGCACTTAAAATGTCTCAAAACAACGATCATATTTCCACACCCCATTCTTGTTTCCAGTACTGGACTATATCCCTAGGGTTCACTCTCTGCAACTCATTCCAAAGTTGACCGTTGTTTCCACACTGTAGCACGTACATTTCCACAACAGTGAAGCCATTGAGTGGTAATCTCGAAAGACGTCAAGGCGAACGACATGCGATCAGCAATACAGATTTTCCTCAAGGTAGCCAGCACGACTGTTTCCTTATGTTGCTCGTTGTGGTCATTGCGATTGACTCGCCAACAAATGTTTCTCATTAAAACTTAGCCTAGCTTTCTTTCGAGTCTGAATGCGGCTGGTCTTGGTAGAACATTTTGTAAGTGTGTTATTTGCGGCCAACGTGAGTTACATCCCTCTCACGACGCCCACGTTCTGTACGAACTTATCGCGAAAACATTCGACGTAAATTCGTTGAACAGTGTAGCACACAGTCGCCAACGCTAAAACTATGTCATGAATAATGCTTCATTTTTACCAAATAGAACTCATACAAAACGAGAGATTTTGAGACGTTTTTATTTGATATATCATAGCTTTGTGATTTTTGTATCTAGTTTTCTGAGAATGGAACGATTGTAAAATCAAATATTTTCCGGACTGACAAATAGCCATACGACCAATGAATCAGGCACTCAAAGAGCGCCATTTCACACTGAACTTGTTCTGTTGTCTCTTGATAATGATAACTGCTTTGAAGGGATAATGATTACAATTCAGGAGTTAAAGATATATGTTGCAATTATTTTTAAATTGGTGTCTCACACGAATTCAAATGTTCACGTAATCTGCACCGAGGATCTCTCACATAGTCTTACCATTTTCACGTCACAAAACCCCAGCAAGGCCGGCCTCTTGATGTATCGCCCCCTATCGGATTAACAAGTAGAGTCAATAGTTTTCCAGACGCAGATGTGCGCAGACCTAAAAACATGAAAGTTAACGAGAGTCCTTACGAAGAAGTGCAATAAAAGTAACACTAACACCATGGAAGCTTTGATACTTTTTTGGGAAAATATCAGTTGCATACTGTCTTTTCTCTATACAAATAAAATCTTAGATCCAGAGTATATCTTGAACATCGTATCGACAGTTTTTCTCGAAACAGCCGTCCGTGAGCCTAATCTTATTTTCGATACGAGCAAAAGAAGCAAAATATTTGTACACATGTATAGCACTTCCAATTAAACGGAAAGCTGTGCACGCGTCGTAATCATCCTCACAAAAGATAAGAGAATCAGATCAAAAACGCTGATATTTCCCTAAGTCTAATAACCTCCGATTAGTTCTGAACTTTTAAATTGAAAGATATTTTCAATTTCTGCTCTTGCGAAAGTTTTGGGCGATATAGAACGCAAATGCGAGGGCAAAGAATGGTATTCCATTAAGAAAGTCCTACTTTATATGTGCCATTGAGCTCGCCAAAACTTTGGACGGGACAACGAGCAGATTTCTCTGAACTCCACGGAAGCTATGGACTAGAAATCTGTCGTATAGAGAGAAAGAGAAACTGGTCGACGATTTCTATCATTATTAAAATCGGTGATGGGACTCTTAGCAAAGCAGAGATGGCTCAGCCGGATGACCAAAATAACACTGACGCTTCACTTCTGAGGGTAAAGGAGAAATACTTGTATTACCGTGAATATCGCAAGAGAGATCTTTCTAAACAAACAATAAGATAACCATAAGCTTAGGAAAAGTAAAACGTAGACACTGATGAAGCTCAAACCGCTTTGTTCGGTATTCCACTGCAGAAGTAGTGCTCACTGATTACTAGGATTTGTGTTTGAGTTGATCGCATAAACTATCGAAACTAGAGTCACGAGTAGAGGGTTTGCAATTGTTACATAAACCCTATACTGATATGAAAACCAATTTTGGTTCTGTCAAAATCTATTATGTACCGTACTATAGTTATTTCATTTTGATTTTGTTGGTGTTTCAATTTTCCAGATTGTAGTCAACATGGGCCAGATTTTCAAGTTCATATAGATTTGCATAACTGTGTTTTAGACCATTTAAAATATTTCTTTTAAAAACTGTTATTACAAGACACTTGGAGGAACAAAATTTTATTCCTGGAGGAAGTCTAATCAAATTAGTTACTTTTTATTTTCCGTAGAATTGAAAAGTGGGAATTCCTAATGTTCAGCTGAGAAAAGTGAATTAGATACGAGTAATTATGTATATTATTGAGCACTAGCGTTCGAGGCGAGTGTTCTGTAACGTTAGACTTAAACATCCCAACAGACACTAAATATCGTAGGCCTGTAGGCAGACTTTAAGATGCACTGATATACGACTGTTTCATAGAGTGTGTCTTGAATTTACTTCATTCCTGTTCTTCTGTCTGCCATTGTGTCTCTGAGAGCTGTTACATATTGTTAACAGTATTTCGATAAGTTTTAATATTTTGACCAGCTGGGACACGTATCAGTTGGTGCAGCAATTCATGGAACCTGAAACATGAATCAACAGAGGACATTACGCGCGTAGTGAGCTCTTGCACGAGTGTTTCCATCAATGAAACACGCCAAAGTAACATCTGTACTCCACCAACCAACTAAAGCTGATTGAAAGACTGCACAGCTTATACGTCGTTTCGTGTGTTTTGAAAGAAATAAAGGACGTACGGTAAATGAAGCTTATAAGAAATAAGTAATATTTATAATATTGCAATGAATGAGAAAATGAGTAGATGAAAGGGCTTGCTGAAAAAGTTACTACGAAAATGGCAACGCTATCGAGTGGTTTGGGACTGCGATGACGAAAAATGAGTAGCCCTGATCAAATAATAGTTTCACATTTAGGCTGTTTCAAGGCATTCAAAATGTTCAATTGGAGGGACAGACGATCTAATCAATTCATGAATAAGTACTATGCGAAATTTTTATTTAGAAACCCCATTATGTTTTTGAGTGATAGAAAGTTATGTTGCTAGAAAAAATGTGCTTTAGTTTGGAATACGTATGGCTGTGACACGTTTGGTAGTCCATGAATCTCAGAATATTTTGAACAACCCCGCCTCACACACTAGTGAGTCGCACATAGTTTGTATTCAAATTTACATGCTGTGATTGCCGGTAAATATGCATTCCGAAGATAGTTTACTAGCTTTCAGTTTAGAAGCGAGCGGTATTAAAATGACACGAGCAGGAGGTTTGAGGGCTTCTCACTTGGTTATCTCAGTAAAAACATTACATACATAAGAAACTTCATATGCATTCGTAAGTACGCAGGTAGTCATTCCCATGGTGTGCTAGGAAAGATTTCAGCAGGAATACTTTTTGCTTCAAAACTAGGTGCACGTCTCAGATTGAAGGTTTGGGTATGTGTGAAACGTTGCAACGTCCAAGGGGCGATTGATTCGGTCTGACTTTTTAAGCTACGTTTTAATTTAGATAACTGGAAATATGTTTTCCCAGCCCGAGAGAAGGTAGAAAAAACTATCAAAGCCATCACCATGTCGGAAACACAGATTTCACTGCGCACAAAGTTTCCTATAACGATACTAGGTGTTATGTTAGGTCACCACCACGTATGTATCTCTAACCTTATGACCATACTTGTAGATAGCCATTTGTGGTGAAGAATAGCGAGATGAACAAAAACAGCTTCACATGAAGATGAAATCAGACGGTGAAGCAGAGCAGTGCGTCTTGCTTCCTCATACTGCGACTGTGCAGCAGCTGGCCCGGCCATATTAAGCTCAGAAATTCTGATGCTAATAGAGCTGCAGCGGCTGCAACAGCTGCTCTTATAAAGCTGGGCCTGGCTGCTACTGCTGCTGTTGTTGTGCCAATTAACTTGAGCTATCACTTCATTGCGTGCCTCTTCTGTGTACGACTCAAATAATTAGCCTCTCAAGTAAGGTCTTGTGTCACTACTTTCTCCTCTATTTTACGAAGCAGGAAGACTCCCACTGCAATGCACAATAATAAACCCTGCAGGCCTGATCCTCCGTCGATATTTTGCTTAGCATTTGAGCATTGAGTTCATAGGCTTCGAAAACGGTGCTTATTATCAGGACATTGATTTCGGTTACGGCTTCACTTTGTAGTACAGCCTTCAGAGCTATAAAAATGCTGTTAAAATGTAAAAAACAGAAAAATTCAATTCGGGTCACTTTATCTCAAATCTGTTTCTGAAGATTGTAGACTCCGTTGCTTCAAGCATGATGTGCGTGTCAATTGTTGGGAGTATTGTATTGAAGTACTGATGCATTATTAACTTTCCAACTGACTTAATTTAAACGCCAACCCATAGACAGTGCATCAGTTATTTAAATTATTTATTTTGTGTGATGATGTATAGGCTTATCGCTTAAAATTAGCCTATTACTGTGAAAATTTTGTGCGTAACATTTCATATGCTATTGATGTCGACAAAAATGCGAGTTGGAAATCGTGGCTTGCAGTATTAATTAAAGGGAGCGTCTACAGAAAGATACCCGTCCCAATACAGTTTATTAATGCCCGCAATTTAAAACTGGGTAAAATTTTAGTTCCATGAATAATCTTGCCACTATGACATTCTTCTTGTACGACTTGGTACTATGACGTTACTAACGTACAATCAATCTAAATACCGGATGATCATATTCACGAAATTCTTAATTAGATATACTAGAAAACATGTTATTCAATTCATGCGGGGTTATATTTTCTAAATAAAGTTTGTGCCCAAATTTTCCGATACCATTCATATCAAAATTTACGTCTTTAAATAATTACCTCATGCACTCACCTACGTGTCGTAAAACTATGAATTTCTCTGAATGTTTAGAATATTCGAAATGCAACACGAGCAATTCTCCCTTGTGCAACTGATTGCATTAGGTAGAGGACGATGCTGGCACACTGGACGATGCACGAATGCTCAATAGCAGGGCGAGGGCCCAGCTGGCGTGCTCAGGTGGCCGACCAGCTTTATTCGTTGCAGGATCTGTACAATAGATGGCTCTGTCGGGCTCTGGCACGCGCCTGTCTTAAGGCTTTCTATTGTTTCCAACAACACCGGGCAAAGCCTCTGCAATATCCCATACAGTGAGTGGGATGTTTTTCTAAAAACATCGTCGTTTGTAGCTCAGCAAGCTTGAAAATTCATGCTTGAATAAGAAACAGGGGAAAAGCGTGCTAAATTCTACGGATATTAAATCAAATATTTCATTTACTCTATCCCTTCGAGTGGTTTGAGCGTGGTGATCGAAATACGGAGTTTCACTATCTCCCTCTAACGCTGACTCGAATTTACATTAAAAAGGTTTTTCTCATTTGAAATAGTTATTAGGCTTTGGAAAGTTTGATAATCTTTTTATCTAGTATGATTTCTAGGTTGATTTACGGTTTCCCTGGTAAGAGTTTCCCTCCCCCCCATCCTGTGCTGCTTCGCATTGAGCTAGATTAGACAAAAGCTCTGTGGAAAAAACAATGAATTTAAAGAATATTATAATGAGATTACGGGCATACTCCTCTTAGATAGTTCTTTTAATCTCTGCCTCGATGTTTGTAATTAACTTTTTTTCATTCGTATGAAATAATCCTTGGGTTTTTGCAGCTCAGCTACTGTTCAATCAGATGCTTTGCATTCATTACGCATGAGGCTATCAATAGGTGTCACCAGCCACCTTCTCTCTCCCCTCAGTCGTTTTCTCTCCTGTTCTTCCTCTCCCCGTCCCAGCTCTTTGTTCATTAATTCCATTTGCATGCAAATTATTTGTCATGTTTAGTGAAGGCTCGCTAACAAGTTCAGTGAAGGTCCCAGTATTCTTGGAGCTGGCCAGCACGGAGCTCAGTACTGACTGTAGAGCCCCTGGCCTGCCTGGCCTCCTGTACACCACAATAAATATCTAAATCTTTTGGCTTTTTTTGCAGATCGACGAGATGTTTCCACGCTTTATTTTTTTTAAGTTTCTCCATAAGAAATTCCCTGAAATACAAGGGCAAATCCAAAACTCTAAGTTTATTTTGGCTGCTTCCGAGTACTTTTCTATAACTGCGTAATTAGTTTACGAAATATGATATATTCCACATACTAGACTTCATGATAGAGTTTACATTATACTTTGCTCGTAGTATCACATTCCCACTAATTCGCTGCACGTTCCAAGTAAACAGGTTTTCCCCGTTATGTGTTCATTTTAAATTCGTTGTGAATGAGTAGGAGTAAATCAACAGTTTTATACCTAGAGCAATTATTACTCACACGATAACGAATTTCCATTTTACTACCAGCTCGTCCTCTAAGTCAAGCGATCTAACATCACGAAATTCCTTACAGTCCAATGATATGTGAGCTGTATCAATTCAATAGGTGATACGAGTGCTATAACAAGTTGTCTTTTCATTAATTGTTCTCCCGTCAGTTACTGCAAGGAGCAGAGCGGCTATTTGTGCATGCATGTAGAAGCTTGCATAATTTTGCTAAAGCTTATGCCATGGTAAGATCTCCCTGCGCTGTCAGCACAGGAGCCCTCCAACGAATGTTCTTCGCGGTTTCTCGGGAAAATTTCAACGGGAAACTTTGTGCGCTCAAAGTCGCTCGAGAGGAATGTGGTGGCTCTTGGTCCCATGAGAATCATTGGATCGAAGCCTTCGAATCTTTTTAATTATTCTAGGACTTTAATTCCTAAGTCTCTTTAACGCTCATATTCCTTCGCGTCCTTTTAAGTTAGTAACCATGGCTGATGCTGCTAGTACTTCGCTGTTAAGCAAAAACATTTAGGAAAATAGATATCTCAACTGGAATTCCAAACGTGTTTCAGTTCGGCATGCGTACACTTCCTCCTGAATAATTGCACAAATGTGTCTGTTGTCTCATATTGCCTCCTCGGAGATAGTGTTGTATTATTCATGTTCATGCCACTTCCCTTGACTGCAGCAAGCAAAGATGGAGCAGAGAAGTTTAGCGACATCAAATTAGAGCTGAACTTTAAACGTGAAGCTATTTTGTCACAAATTTTGGGTAGATTAAATGAAAGCACCACACGAAACATATTCCTGCAGTCCTGAGTTTGAATATCAGGAATGAGTAATTTAAGCTTTCGATAGTTTTTTTTGCACTCTGCTCATTTTTTAGGAAACGCGACCCTCTTTATAAATTAGCATAGGTCTCTTTAAATATTAAAACTCCTTTTTTGTTCGCTTAGATTCTTTTCCACTAGTCAAATATTCAATAACGATTTTAGAAGACCTCCGTACATTTCATACGTAGCACCACAAATAACACATGAACTCAGAGTATAACAAATGGAATTATGCATAAAAATTGCATGGTACGTTATCTCGGCACAAAAAACATCGAGCATCCTGGTATCCTCGGAGTTAAGGCTTTTGCGTCCCCAGAGAGTTTCTCAACTATGCATGCTGACATTGTGGTATTTTGCGCAGTCGAAATTCAGAAGTTTTGAGTAGACAACTCAGTCAAATGAACGAAAAAATTGAATCTTAACCTTAGAAATGGGAAATCTTATGGATTTATTGAAGAAAACTCTGACGAGAGGCTTATGTTTAAAAACACTCTCAAAACTTCAATAAAGGCTGGTAAGACTTGTTTCCTCTATCTTTGTCTCTTGAAATGCTCGACATACTCATCAATGTAAAGTATAACAAGATCGATCAGTTTCAAATCCTTTCTCTCTAAGTTTCTGTTTAAGACACACAAGAAAATCTTGTGTGCCTTTCATCGCAGTGTCTTTCAATTTTCATAGCATTAGTAGTGTTTGGACTAGAAATTCCATTTGGACTACTTTATTCAGATTACATGACAACTGCATCTAGCAATCTTTATCAGACATCATTAATAATTCGGGTGTATATTTCTGTAATAGTTGCGACAAATTTTTATCAGTAGTTCTTCAATGTTACTGTACGAAATTTCTGATCATTAGTACTAGAAGTTATTTGGGGGTGACGTTTCATTTGCCCGTTTTTTAAATAAACCTAAACGATTGGTTGATTGAGGAAGCCTTTTTGAAAATAATTACAGACAGAACCAATTTCCGGTGGAATTTTTCAGCTCTAGCTGGTATTAGGCCAATATAATTGGTTTGAAGACGCAAGGTGCAACGGACAGTAATGTCTCTAAATTGTACCCTAGAAAATTTTCATTGGTAAACTCCTATTCGTACTCAAAAACATTCACTTGAACTCTAGAAGCAAGGCACAGTTGATACAAGCTGAGGAAGTCTCTTTATGCATGAAGTCCGTTAATGTTCCCCTTTATTAGGGCATCATCGAAGACCTCGACGGAGTTAAGCCCTGAAGCTCAACTGGGAGAAGTGCGACGCGGCAGCGACGGGGACATCAATAGCTTTGTGCGGCACAAAGGCCATCAGTTCAATATAGTGGAGCTGGTGTTGCGGGTCTTCCTGGCAAACTTGAAGAGGGTTATTAGAGGCGCCCCAAGCACCGCTAACTAGCGCGCCCACACTTCCAGAAGCCAGTGTTGCGTCCCTCATTATTGATAATGATAATGTTCATGTGATCATGTTAGCCGCTCTTAATAATCCTGTCCCGATGATAACGTTACGAGCGCTAGCTTCCTATACCTTCTTAATGAACTTCGTCAACAAGTCTGACCGGAAGTGAGAGCACTTGTACGTAAGCTGGGTACGCGACGAATTCAACTGATACGAAGATACTTTGTCTCGACAGCCAGTTTTGGCTATGAAATTGTAAGCAGAATCATCACGCTGTGTGCAGTGTATCTCTAGCAACTTTCTTGTATTTGAAAATGTTAACAGATAGAATTAGCAATAATACAACCCTTATAATACGAGCATTGAAGCAGACTTACAAATTTTCAAAAGCCCTTCTCAGGATATGAGATCAGCAGGTAGCAAATTGCACGGAGATATGAATTGCAAATAGCATCATACGTAGCTCACAATTGACTAAGTTTCATTTATCGAACTTACAGAAAAGATGTCGTTTGCCTTGGAACTTGGAGCAGCTTTGAAGTTCTCGAGCTGTGCTGCTCCATGCACTCCTTGTAGCACTTCGGAAGTTCGGACAAATTTAATTTAAAGTTATCCGATTTGCACCAATTGCTCAAATCAATCATGAACCTGATGTATGAGTGAGTGCTCAATAGATGTTAGGAAATTGCTTTCTTCACTGTTTCTTTAATCTTGCGACTTACTCTTTATTTTACCAGATGCTCAAGAAAGCTTTAGATAGTTTTTCTATTTGGTACTAAGACAAATATTCACGGTGTATGGACGATTCCTTGACTTTATCCGTTTCATAATTTTGTTCAGTTTTTGTTATTAGTAGCCATAGACACACACAGCGTGTTCCTCCATTCTTGTGTATTTCTTTGTAATTTTACCATTACTTTATGTCGAGTGACTGCTGTTGGAGCTGCGCCAAAGGGCATTTGAAGTTATCAAAAATTGCGCCACAGTAAACATGATTAACATGTTTAATGCACTTTAAATAAACCAAAAAAAAATTGATAATAGGATCCAAAAGAATTTTGATTGGAAAAGTTTCTCGAGTTTCAGAATTCATAATTTTATTAACGGTTGTCTGTTTTCGAAGTTGCAGAGAAAAATTCTTGTTGACATGTAGTTAAGCCAAATTTAGGAACGAATGCGTGATACATAAGCATGTCATTCCATAATGTGCCTACAGGTTTTTCTAGTGGGCTCACGCCGCAAAATACGAATGCAGGTCAAAATATCTATGAACTGAAATACTCTGACTTGGAGGCTGCTATACGTTGCCCTTCCTCTCTAGCACCAATCTTCAGTAACGACCCGTTAATGGCATAGTGCGCCGTGCGACGGTGTAGTATCACATGACTATTTGAAAGAGCCCTGTCTAACGAAGACGGGTTTAAGCGTACGGAAATACTGACATATAGGAAAATATTTGCCGTAATAACTGAATTGCTATCAAGGTAAAATCTTAAAAGGATAATTATTTTAGTTACGCCGCAAAGATGATTTTTCTAAGGTACTTCGTGGTAAAAATATTTAGTCTTGCTCCTACAGTTAAATGCGCTTATTCTTTTGATGCATCGCTGTGTTTCTAGACCGAGCTACTGGATTCAATCTCTTGAGGCTTCATTTGACTTTAGAACTCGCTGTCTGTTCCATGACCAGTTGATGCACATATGCCTGAGACTAACCTGAGTGACGCGTACCACAAACATGAGTACAGTCGTTCCCCGTATAGAACGGTTTCGGCAAACAACTGCTCTGTAGTCGTCCTCCTCACAAAGCTACGAACTACATAAGTCAAGCTTTAAATTTCAAGAAAACATTTATGTCACTTGAAACAAACGGATACTGTTATAAGAAGCAAATTAGAAAATAGAGCGGTATTTTCTGAAAACGATCTAGCGCTTTATGCTGGAAACCGCTAAGAGGACCACTCTGTTCGCTATGATGTATTTTACTTAAAACTGAGTCGCACAGAATAGATAATTGCTCCGGTAACCCAAGAACAGTCAAATTCAGTACTAAAAATTTATTTATTCGAATCTAAATTCTACACTTATTTTAGACTTTCATGCAAAATATATTATTATCAGCTGACATCCAAGTTTAGTTAAATAATGAGCATCTGCGTAATGTGTTATAATTTCAACTTAAGTAAATCTGAACTTGATAGCAATATTACATACGTATAATGTGCGAGATTAGGGCTCAATTTTAGTCAAAAATTCATACGTGTTGCAACTACGTATAAATAGTTCATCATTCTTCAAAGCTGAGGTTATTTGTTCTCGACAGTACGTACAGCTTCCTGTTCAAACAGTAGTGACAGTACCCTACCTGATGGGATCATGGTGGTGCATGTCGCAAGTCACATGCAAGCAAACCGTACACGCACGCGCTGCATCTGCGAATGTCACGCATCGTGCGCGGAGTAGGAGTTGTTGCATGAACTTCAAACTTACCTCATAACGTGCTGCGTGAGACTGAAGGCATCGTTTTACAGGGTACATAAACAAATAAGATGGCGTTTTCCACGAGTTCAAAGAGAAGTTTGTGGAAATGGTACGAATACCTTGAGCAGAAGCAATAGGCTCCTTAGCTTTCGAGAACAATTTTTTCTTACCTCAGAATGAGTTCCTATATGTACAACCTTGGCACTTAAGGCGAAACTTTAACATAGCTATGAGAGAATTTACAAACACAAATAGCTTGACAGTCTGATAGAGTGCACTCAAAAGCACTAAACTCTCAATGGAATGAAATATGGATAACAATGGGGAACAATATGAAAAAAATTCTCTTGAGTTAGATTTTTGAGCATATTTAGACAAGAATTGGCATGCTGATTTTAAATCTGTAGTCAGTTTTTTTCTTGCTCGTCAAGTTTTTTCTCCTCAGCGTACCTTCCAGATAACCAAAATTCCACTGGTTAGCTGCAGTAAAACTGGCCAGCTGATTGC